>SZWC01014764.1:19922-52344 GCA_023375785.1 Penium margaritaceum
CGTGTGCGTGTGCGTGTGCGTGTGCGTGTGCGTGTGCGTGTGCGTGTGTGCGTTCAAAGACAGATCGTGGCACATTGTGCCGTACCATCTGCTGCGGCAGTGACGGCGGCAACAGCGAGCAGGAACGTGAGCAAACACGACGCTGCCAGCTTCATTTGCCTCGGTGCCATAGTCTCCGAGTTAGAAGTTGAGACTGGACTAGCTGCGACTAGAAAGAAGATTGGTGAGAGAGAGGCCTCGGAAACCCTGGCGCCTGACGTGCGAAAATGTTGACGTAGAGATGCTTCACTGTGGACGTGGGGAAGACCGAATCACGAGTAGAACTAGGGTGTTCGTCTAGAGGGGAGGGGATGGGCTACGAAGAGAGAGACAGCTACTTCGTTGGAGGGCTTCGAGGTTAGAGGTTGCCAAGCAGTCGTCGCTACGAACGCAACCTCCAGTCGGCATGGCGCCCGTTGAAGGCGCAGAGTTCCGGATCTCGAAAGAAAGTACAAGGACCACATAGGCGGGATTACCGGGAAAGGCTACGGTTGCAGACGAGGTCGTTTTGGGCTGCGGGGGTAATCTACAATGCCGATTGGGAAAATGCATTGAAAGTCAAGGTGGGTGAGAACTTCCGATGGTTATCATTCGATAGAAACCTACTTGCACTCCTAGCCAAGAAAGATTGTCGCGCCTGCAATACTATTCTGAATAACAGAAACGATCCGCTATCGTGGGGCCGAAAAGCAACCGTGAACACAAGACCGAATCGTTGTCTATCCCCCGTTTTAAACTCTCTACTGGTCTAAAATATGTTCAACTGCACAGGCGGTACTTCAGTTCGGGAAATGAAAACAATGGCTTACTATGTAACCCAAAAAGCTGGAGCTTCGGTGCTGGGGAGGGGAAGTACAGCGGCGCAGTATCCACCATCGATGTCGACGTTCCTTCCCACGGTTGCATTCGTGCTGCACCTAGGTGCGTCAGCGAGGATACGCTTCAGCGCTGTACGTTCAAATGTTCCGAGCGGCATTTTCGTCTCGTTCTCTCTTGTATCTGGCCTGGGAAGGAATGCCTGACCGGAAGGGCCTTGCTTTCGTGTCGCACCTTCAACAACGGCGAAGGGCCTCAGCGAACATTGTCGCCGGTAGCTGCGGGAGCTGACAGTCTTCGAAAGCTTGGAAATAGGAACGCTGACTGAAAATGACACGAGAAACGGTAGTCAAACAACATGAGCACAGCAGGGCGGCCAGGTGTTTCCGCATCAGCCCTTGCAGTTCCAAGTGGCCGTCACCAGGATCCAGGTGCCCTCTGCAACTTCCACAAAACAGCACGCCTGTCACAACAAGGAGACGGCACCTGTTTGCGTACACCAATGTAGATGATGATAACAGCGAGAGCGAACGAATTAGACAGATCTGCAATTGGGCATGAAGGGTTGGTGAATGGAGTCACCTCGTGAAGCCTCCGCAAACATGTTTCATCTAATGGCTTCTCCTGCTCTAACTGGCGTCTGCGTTGATGAAGAATCTGGCTCCCCATTACTGGGTGTTTTATCAGAACCAAACAATGGTTGCGATCATGGCCAAATGCATTATTTCCCGCCCTAAACAGGTAGTTTTCGTGAGCAGAAGCAGAGACATTGGTTGCACAGACCACATTGAGAGACTTGCATCGTAATTTATGAGAAAAGAAACGTGCGATATTGGTTTGGGAACGGATGGACAAATCGAGAGGAGGGAGAGAGCCAGAGAATAGGATGAGGAGAAACGAGATAGAGAGAGAGGAGAAGGAATAGATAGAATAGAATATACCAAGGAAGACCTGGATCGTAAAAACAATGAAACTTATGCAACGGGTCCCTTCATCACCAACTTGACAGTGGAACGCCCATGCGTCAATAGAGTGTCGAGCGAATCCGACCTATTCCGGACAGTATTATCGGTGGCGTATTTCACACCTGCCCACGTTCTTACTGAAACAACCTCGAAGTTACCTCTATTCTGATCATATCTCACCTTCACTCAAATTTCATTCGTGTGAAGATAACTTCCTTATTTCCAATGAAAAAATACTAAAGAATTCAATTCCAAAATTTATATAGTGAAATTCTGACGGAAACATAACTCTTCAAGAGGTGCTTTTATGTTACGTACCAAACGTACATGAGTCCCTCATACATCCGAGTGGGAATTTTTTTCATTAAATAAATACTCCAACGTGCAGAAACACCTATATTTTCAATTTCATGGTCAAGGGCGATTGAGTCAATTGCCCTCGCCCCCAGGGCAATCTTTTTCGCACTTTTTAACAACTTCAACCACTTTTGACAATCATCGACAGAAGTGTCACAACCTTTCGTTTGAATTCTTGACGCATCAAGAAACATCGAAATTTATAGAGATGCACCTCGCATCTTTGCCTTCGATCTGCGAAGCCCCCCGATTCCTTAGCGCAGCTTCTCGATCCGACCACTCACGACCCTACTACACACGCATCCCTCGGAAATCGACTCAACTACCCCGACTACGCCTCATTTATAAATTTACGCTTTTTTATATGTATTCAATCATTTTGACCCTTGACATCGAAGTACACTTCGCAATCATGAATCGCTCACTTGTCCTTAACTCTCACACCGTGTTTTGCCTCACAACTTGTACTTGCTCACCATCTACACTCCCTTTGGCATAACACTTGGTATCGGAGCGCAGCGCTGTTGGAGAGGCATTCGACTGCTTAAACCATCTGGAGGACTACCTCACATTATTCGTCAACGCATCTCGCACGTCAAGACTTTGCAAACCTTGCGACTACGACATGAAGCGTACGAGCGTATTTGACGACCAGCAGCAGGTCCTTGGCAAAGAATTCCATGATGGAGGAGCAAAAAATGCCTAAGCAAGCGAACCTTGAACCAGAAATAAACGCTAGCATGGAAGGCTACTAGCAGCTGGATCAACCACGATGGCTCTGACGACTAACCTGGTCAAAGCTCTGATGGTGGTAAACGAGCGGCCCTTACCGACAGCCTCGACGACTGCAACAGGAACAACCGGCGGCACCGGAAGACATGTCCGAATCAACGAGGGACTGGCGAATCGTATCTCTGCGCTCGAAGGGATTAACAGCCATATGCTCCAATAGCCCAACGTCACGATGGAGGCTCTTAGAAACGAAAGTTCACGAGAATCAGTGCTCGATGAGAGAAACAACCAACTCTCGAGCGAACCCAAGATTCGTTCGGCAGCCCCTGAATTGTTCCATCCTGCAAATTCCAAAGGACCGACAGTTCGCATGTGGCTAAAGTGCCTGGATGTGTACTTCACCGCTGCTGGGGTCAACAACAATCAGAAGAAAATTGAGCTCACGGCCGCCCTTTTGCGTGGCACAATAGTTTGTGGTTTGACCTAAGGGCCATCCAACGGCAGCAGGAAATGGGTGGAGCCTCATCAACGGCCAACGGGGCCCGTCTCATATTGCCGACCTCAGACGTTCTACCCTTGGACCAGATTAACCTGCAATGGCAAGACGCCCTGATGCCACCAACTGACAAGAACGAGTACTCGCGCGCAATGCTTGCACGATGTGGACGGCTAAACAAGAAATCTAAACTCTCGGGTTCCATCGTCTCCGTCAGCACTCTAGTGTGGCAAAGTACACACGAAGATTTTGCAAGATCATCGCTGCTGCGGGCATCGCCCCTGACGATATCTGTTTTCACTACATCAACGACCTCAAACGGGACATTTGACGAGCAATTGCCATCTTCGGCATCCAAAACGACTTATTGCAGATAATTGCAGTAGCACAAAGGACCGACAACGCCGAATACAGTGCTCGGATCAAGGAATCTTATGCCTGGCGACCTCCTAACCACAATAATCATGGGAACGGAAAAGTCAGTCAGTATTCCTGTACTCTGATGGTCGTGGACGACGTAAAAAAGAGAAACATGTGTACCTCCTACAACTGGGGAAACGTCTGTCATATCGCTCGCGACTGTTGAAGGAAGTTGAAGCACAAAAAGGGGAGGAAGTAGCATAAAAATGAGTCAAAAAACGGTAAAGGAGAGGAGTTAAATGTGCGAGTCTTGTCCAAGAGGAGCAATGTGCGCCGAACGATTGCCCATCGGAACGGCTCACGACGCCATAGAGGATTTCCGAGATTGCAAAGTTCAACGAGGGGTACAAGGATAACCAACTGGTAATACTGCTAAAAGTCGAATGTTTGGGTTCCAAGAGTGGTAGAATGGTATCGGCACTATTCGATGGACGGGCCTCTCACAATTTTGTAAGTGATGAAAGAGTTCAAAAGCTGGATTTGTAGACCGAACTAGGGGTGTTTGAAGGAAAAACCACCGACGGAAGATTGCAAATACAGAGACTCCGAGAACCACTGTGAATGCAAATGGGGGACTTGCGGGATGTAACAATCTGGATGCCATGTCCAATGAGTGATCAAAACAATCATTCTTGGACGCGATACTCCATGCCGACACAATCTGCAAATTGACTGGAACAATGGCAACATCTATGTGGAAATCAATTGCGCCAAGCAACAACTTCGGCGCGTGGGGCGGAAGGCGACAATTGAAGCAACAGAGGTGGGGGTAGCAGGGGAAGCCGTGGCGACGAAGAAGCGAGAACCTGTGCAGCCAATATCGCTCAACGTGGCAAAAGACTGCATACGACGAGGGGCTCATGCATGGCTCATACATCTTGAGCCAATGGGTGAAGCGGAAGTGGCAATAACTGGTTTATCATCCTGAGCAGCCTCGTCGACCTCATTGGCATCATCAAAGTCCACGATGGTTCGCGAGAAGTTCGCACATCTTATCCAAGAGTTTGCAGATGTCTTCTTAGACGAACTCCCAAAAACCCTACCACCTCAACGCGCCATGGACCATCGGCGCTAGGACAGCCGACCCACAATTCAAGGGGCCTATCTAATAAGCAATTACAAGTTGACCTAGCCGAAGAAGCAACTCGACGAGATGCTCGGTCAAGGGTCCATCCGTCCTTCCACGTCACCATATGACGCACCAGTATTGCTCATAGAAAAAGAAATCTGGCTAGATGTGGATGTGCGTGGACTACCGAGCGTTGAACGATGCTACCATCGACAACTCTTACCCTCTCCCCCGCACAGACGAACCTTTTGACCAAAACTGAGGACCTCAAAATTTCACCAAAATCGATCTAGGGAATATCGCCATATCTATGTAGCAGACGCCGACATTGACAAGACGGTATTCCAAATGCCCTACATGCATTTTGAGTTCAGGATTATGCCGTTGGGACTCACCAATGTCCCGACGACATTCATGGCAGCAATGGAGAGTATTTTCTGCTCATATCTCGGTGATTTTGTCGTGGTATGCCTCGCCAATATTCTTGTGTACAGCCGCACCTCGGAGCACGATGGACATCTTAAAAAAAAAGAGATGATATTTTCAGAAATCTCTCAAAGTGCGACTTTGGTCACCGTTGGACCGGGTTTTTTGGTTACGTCATCAACAACGGACGGATCACCACGAATAGAACAAGTGGCAGATGTCACTGATTGACGGACATCGACCAACGTCCGAGACGTTCAACTTTTCCTTGGCTTCTATCATTACTACTAATTTTTTACACGGCATTACGCTCGAGTGTCCGCGCCTCTCTTCGATCTCACTCAAAAAGCAAACAAGTAGAAGTGCGGAGACACCAAAGAATAAGTGTTCACCACTTTGCGGAACGCTCTAACCTCAGTGCCAACCATACGATTAGCTGATCCAATGGTGGACTACGTCATGGCTATGGACGCCTCCGATCCAGCCATTGGGATGGTCCTCTTACAAGACCATGGCAACGGAGAGTAGTCGGTCGCGTATATGCCACAAAAGCTACAAACCGGAACTAAACTGTGTGGTACATGAGAAGGAAATGTTGGCGGTCATACACACATTCAAAACATGGCAATCTTATCTTGAATGCCGCCGATGCGTCGTACGCACCGACCATCATGCGCTGAAATGCTTGAAGACGCAGCAGAACCTTCATCGACGTCAAACCCAATGGATGGAGTTCCCCAAATCCGGGTTCGACTACAATGTTGAGTACCGGCTGGGTAAAATCAACCCAGCAGACGGACTCAGCCTCCAACCAGACCTGATGGCTGAGGCAGCAATTCTTCAAGTACAACGAGATCCGTATCTCGAGCAATTGTTCACATGAGGTTATGTCCAGAATGGCGGATGCGACAAGGCAAAATTTTGGTACAACGCACCCTATTGACAACGATGATTCACTCGTGAGGTGGTTTTTCCTTCGAACAATGAACTTCGTCGCATGCTGCTCAAAGAGTGCTACTACATCAGTCCAGGTGGACATTTTGGAGAAGACAAGACATTGAAGAAGCTGGCAAAGCACTATTGATGGGACAAGATGTACAGTGATGTGGCCAACTTCTGCAAATCTTGCGACATGTGTCAGTTGCAAAAGTCCAGTCGTACACAACCACTCGGACTTCTGCAGCCACTCCCCATTCCGACAAAACTGTGGACCGATATCTCCATGGACTTTGTCACTGGATTACCGGTCACACCCGAGAGATATGACACAATCCTTGCGGTTGTCAACAGATTTTCAACATTGTCTCACTTTATTCCGATGATGACTACTGTCATTGCCGAGGGAACAGCACGGGCATTTCTAAACAACATCATACGGCTACACAACGTTCAGAGAACCATCATGAGTGACAGGGACGGTCGATTCACTAGCTATTTTTGGCGCAAACTGATTACTCATTTTGATAGTCAGTTCTAGCTTTCAACGATGTTCCACCTTCAAACTGACTGCCAAACCGAGCAAACCAATCAAACGCTTGAACAAATTCTTCAAACACTATGCAAACCACACGGGACGGAATTGGTACAAAAATTCAAGTTTGCTGAAATCACATATAATTTGGCATACTCCATCGTAACGGGTAAAACTCCATTGGAAGTGGTGTATGGAAAACTCCCTGCCACATAAGCTCCACTTCACAGCCCGGCAAACATTCCCACGGTCGATGTCCATTGCCATGACTTCGCCACCATTTTGGAGGAATCTCGTTAGACACTCGCAAAGACACAAGCGGCGATGAAGCGAGCGGCTCACCGACATTGCAACCACGATGTGTTCACCCCTCACGACAAAGTTCTCCTCAGTTTGGCAAACATCAAACCCCGCAGAGCCGACTTTTTGAATCTTAAACCCCGATGGTTGGGACTATAAGAGATCGAGTGCATGCAAACACTCGTGGTAGCGCGACTTAAACTCCCCGATACTGTGCAAGATTACACAATATTCCATATGAGCATAATTATGCACTATAGGGATCCTAGGGAGAACTTCCTTGACAGGGATGTACCTCTCCTCCTCCTGTTCAAGTGGATGAGGACACCGTGTACGTCCTCGATGACATCCTCTGCCATCGACTACGTGGCAAAACAACAGCATATCGTGTCAACTGGCATGGCTACAACACCGCGCATAACAGCTGGGAACCCTATGACAACCTCCACGATGTCGATCATCTAATCAACGGATACTAAAACCATCACCGTGCCATCCCTGTAACCACGCTGGGACATCGAGGCTAAAAGGGTGGGGGAAGTTGTGCACCTGACGTACACGAGTCCCTTACATTCCGAGAGTGCATTTTTTTTATTACAGAAATCGCCCACAGCCTAAGAAGGCCTCGATTTTCACTTTGATGGTGAAGGGAAATTTGGCCAACTACCCTCGCCCCCTAGCAATCCTTCTCGTACTTTCTGACAACTTCGACCACTTTGAGAATCATCGCCAGAACCGTCACAACCTTTTGGTCGACTTCTTGATGCATCGAGAAATATTGACATATATAAAGATACATCTTGTATCTTCATCATCGGACTTTGAAGCCCCCCGATTCCTCGGCAGAGCTTCTTGATCCGAACACTCACAACGCCACTCCACATGCGTCACTCGACAATCAACTCGACAACCCCGACTATGCCTCATTTGTAAATCGACACTTTCATGTATGTGTTTGTTCATTTTGACACTTGTCATCGAAGTACACTTACTGCTAATTATGAAGTGCTCAAGTATCCCAAATTCTCACACAGTGTACTACCTTGCAACTTCTACCTGTTCACCGTATGCGCTCCATTTGGCATAAGTTTTTCATGTTCTCTTTTTGTCACATTCACCTTCTTCATTCATGTTAAGACCCAATACATATTCTATAACTTCAACTTAAAACTTTTAAAAGTATGCGGTACATTTTAGTCATCAATTCGCAAAAATCATGGTACCCTTTATGACATGGGTGACGAGGTAATTGGCTCTGATTTCCTTTTTAATTAATTCTTCTTCTTCTTGTTTTAACCAATGAATTTTCTACGTAAGACATTTGTATTTCCTAGACATCCACGAGTCTCTAAACGCACTCGGTATATTTTCCCTTACATTCATGACCCATTGTGCATCAATCTTCACAAAACACACCGTTTGGCCAAGGGTACTTTGATCAACAGGTTCAATATCCTGTATTCTATTTTGTGAGTTTTCGTAAAGCTCTACCACTTTCCATAAGTAATCCATAAAGAAATCAATCTTGCCATACTATTTGGTAAACTTTTCAACGGTGCTAGACATTTGTGAAGATATCCCTCGATAATCTCAAAACCCCCAGAAGTTCCGATGGCGTTTCTCGAAGTAGCCCCTTAGGATGCGACATTGCATGCGTCGCTCGACCAAGCACCCTAGACCCCACGTATTCTCTAATCGTGTTTTGGGTATCATACAAACATGCTCAACACTTCCAACACGTGTCACCAAAGTGTAGGTCTGTTAATGATAGTTCATCCAATCGTCCCCATTTTTGCATACTTGATTTTTCTCTACAGCTTCTGCATTTCAATCATCCACGTTTTGCTCCGTGTAACACTTGGTATCAGATCATAGCGGTACTTCAGGGATAACCAACAAGTTTTGCGTTATGAGACAACCAGGAACAAGTCTTCCGCGCACGTCCTCCAACCAAAAGATGGAAAACTTCATGAAGACGAAGATGGAGGGAAGGAGCACACCCTTCGGCAGGCACCAAGAACTTGGTTAAAACTTTGGCGATGGAGGGTCATTAGGAAACGGGTTATAACATTATGAACATGACCTTGGGATGAGAAATGACAGGCTTCACAGTGAATGGTGCAGCTTTGATAACTGTGCAAGCCAATCTGGCGATAGATCCCTTTAGCTTAGTGAGCCCCTGCTCTTGCACATGCCCCTTAAAATGACACCTAACGAGATGGGGAGAGACTCCAAATGATGGGTTTGCATCTAGGACGACCTTCCGCATAATGTTTTGGGAATCGAGAGCCTCAACAACCATCTTCTTCAACAACTTACCATTGTAATGTTGGAGCTATGGAATGCACACGCATAAGAAGCAGTGCTCATCACGAGAATCAAGCAAATCTCAAGCGAGTCTATAATAACTCGAGCATATAACGAGCTATTTTATCTTGAAAAATAAAGAAGGATGGATGGATGGGTGTAGGTGACAGCTTTTGGGTCGTATTTCACCATTGTTGGTGTCAAGAAAAAAATCCTCGCGGCTTCACTTTTATGTGGTACAACCTTGAGTTGGTTTCATGATGTAAAGGACATCTAACGACATCAAGAGACCGGCAGAGCCCAGTCAATGGCTCACACGATAGCTCTCAAATCATCAACCATAGGAGTTTCATCTATCAAGAAGATTAAAATAACCTGGAAAGATTTCCTCACTCAATTGGATGTTTGGAAAGAATTTGTGCATTCCATTCTAATACATTTTGGGGCAATGAACAATTAGTTTAACAAACACTGGAAGGTTCAATACATGCATCAATTGTCCAGTGTGGCAGAGCAAATCTGACAATTTTGTTAAATCATCACCTGTAGTGAGGGATCGTGTATTTACTCTGAGACTTCCTCAAGTGAGACATCGGACAATCCATCACAAGTTTCCGCATTAAAGATGATCCTTCATGCATGATTGCAACACTGAACCAGATTGGTAACACAGACGACAAAGCTTCGACGTAAGAATCCCATTGCTAGTGACCTCAAAGCCATAACTTTTACTACGGAGGAGAAAATATCCTGTCAACACAAACCTCTAAACCAGTTTACATTGACGGAATCAACCAACATGACTACCGCTTGTACTGGACTTGTGAGAATTTGGCAAACATATTGTGCAACTATCAAAAACACTAATAGCAGGCCGAGGAGGGGGGCTGTTGTAGAAAAAACCAGAAAATTGAAAAAACAAGAGAGGACAAGAGTAGGTTAGGACACTCATGTGTCACCAAGAGAGTACTGCACCAATTTATCGCCCATCTCAAAAGCTCACAAATCTGCAAAATAGGGGTGCAAGAACGAGTAGCGAACAATGATAATGTGAGGACAATCAAGGGTTTGTAAAACCTGTAATATGGTACCCAAGCCAATGACTGGGAGAGCTTCTTACACTATCCTACACTAATAAGATTTTTCCAAGACCGCGTTTGGAAACACAACTAGGGGTGTTTGAACGGAAAAACTGTCAACAAAAGTGTGTAGATCCGTCCACTTTGTAAACCATTCCACATGCAAACTGGGTAGTACCGAGCTGTAACTATCTGGAAGATTTTCTAAATGAGTAACCATAACATCAGCATTGGTCATGACATCATGTTAAAGCATACTTGGTAAGTTGATTGGTCCTACAGAGCAGTGTGTTTCAAAATCAATGGCAGAAAGTGATACCAACATCTTATCAAGCATCTCATGACATGATGGCTGTTGTAAGAAGTGGCAGACGAGGATGTCATTGGGGAAGTTGGAGAAACCGCAACCTAATATCTTCAGAAGTGGCTCAGTAGTACCTGCGACAAAGAGCCTAAGTGTGGCTAGCCACGCTTGAGAGCGATATAACTCAGATAACAAAACAAAACCAACAGCCTTATCGGCCTCAACTCCTAAAAACTGTGCAGCTATTCCCGAGTTTGCATAAATCATCGAGGATTTCATATGAGTTCTTCTTAAAGAACCACTACGAGAACTACCTCAAAAATACAATATGGATCATCAGATAATATTGAAGTCAGACGGTAGACCGAGGCTAAAGTTTACCTTTCATTCGAGTGGCCACAAACAGACTGAGCTAAAGACATAGATATTAAGATGCTCGGTTGGGGGTTCATCAAGCCATCCATTTCACCTCACACAATATTTGTACACATCTTTTTCTGAATGAAAACCGGAGAAATGTGGATGTGTGGTGCCTATAGGGCATTGAACAAGATTGCCCATAAAATCTTTTATCTCCTTCCACGAGCACATGAACTGTTTAACCAACTACAAGCACCAAGTTTTTTCCTCTAGTAAAATCATGTAGCGGAGCAGCTATCATCAGATTTGTCTTCCTGATAAGGACATCAAGGAGACGACATACAACATATGCTACAGGCATATCGAATATACAATAATGACATTTGGACTCACAAACACCCAAGCGATACTTGTGGTGACCATAAACAACAATGTTTGGTTATACCTCAGTTACATTGCCACCATTTCTCTTGATGATATGTTGGTGTATAGCTGCATCCAGGTGGAGCACGCAAGGAATATCCAATTAATTGTCAAGCTTTTGCAAAGGAAAGAAAAAAGCAAAAACTATTAAAGTACAACTTAAGTCACAATCTAAACATGCTTCTGTCAGGAATTATGTCCTGGCTGTGCCCTAGGAGGAGTGGGAGCACCCACGAGGATGCCTGGCCTTCTGTGGAGCACGCTGACGCTACTTCAGTTGCCAATGCAAACCAAGGTGGAAGAGTGTGGAGTCCAAGGATCACAGTCAAGAATGGACAGAAATGAGCCGCAAGCAGTTGCACTCAATCGAAGTGGGAATTGTTGTTATCTTCAGTAAGATTACATCAGATTCTTATAGCCTATGATCAGAGCTTTCCAACGCATCCAAGCACGCCCAAAACGGAGTAGTATAGCCCCTGCTATGGCCGTCGAAGTAACCCATGGTGGAGCCGCCCACCATGCCCACAAACGGGACTGACGGAAGGCGCTTCGACGATGGCTTGTCGAAGCGCCCTTCCTGGCACTCCAACGTGGGGGGAAGTTTGCCCTGGTCTAGGGGACCATCTATATCCCTTCCTTCATGGCCATGGTGCCTTTGGAGCCCGTTGGACCTGAACTCGGACCACCGCGGTGGAATTATCCTGTCATCCATGACGGAGACCCAGATTCCACACGCCGACCACCCGACCTTCGGGCGGGGCTATCTCTCTGAATACTCACTCAAATCGAGCGATTCAAAGCTCTATCTTGCATTGAAAATTCCAAGGAATCCAAATCTTTAATCAGATCAGATGTTTGACCACTCCCCAGTGGTCAAACCAGGAAAACCATCCATGGCAGCCATGGCAAGGGGCACAATTTCCTAACAATCTCCCCCTGCACCGCAGCCATGATGCCCTGTCCTTGAACATTTGCCATGCTCCACTGTCCGGCCAATCTGCTGCTGTGAGAAACTCTCCTCAGCTGCCCTGCACCAGTTACAACACGTAGCGGCGGACGCCTAGCTCCCCGCTGTCTTGTGTTGGTGTTGCTGCTTGCCGCGACAGTTGGTCGCCTCCCCGAGACGACCTGGGAGCCCTTGCCTTCTTACAAGTCTGCTCCCCCTCATTTGATAGATCCGCATCTCTTGCGGCATCCTCCCCAGTCAGTAGAGACCTCGGACGCTTGTGTATGTCCTCCATCGCCTCTGTTTGTGCTTGTGGTGCCTTTGATTTATGAACACCTTCAGCACCTTGCGAGCTTGGCCCAGCATGCTGCGCATCTCCCCCGCCTTCTTGCACTGCCTCTATGTTGCTGCTCTTGGCCCTTGTCAGCACCTCCTCTATGTGTGCCGCATTGTCCAAGCTGCTGCCGCCTGCACCGCCGGCACTGGCTTGCACTTTATTGCAACCAGTCTCGCGGGATCCACAATGCTATAGCTGCGACTTCTCCTTTGGCCGTCGCCTGCGCTGCTGCCACCGCCTCACCGCACGTCCTCGACGCGCATGCCTCCCCCTCATGGAGAGGTCTTCTGGTGCTGGTCCCTTGGTCTGAGTTCCCGTGTTGCACTCCTCATGCACCTGCGCTTCCTCTTTTGGAGAATGTGGAGAAGCGGAGGTCTCACTCCCCTCTCCCACATCGTGCATGTTGCATGCATCATCCGCCTGTTTTGCAGAATTCAGAGATGCCGACACACCTGCCGCACCCTCTGTTGCATGCCCCTTGAGTTCTCGCCCTCCTCCTTGAGGACTTGGAACTGACGACACCTTGACCACACCCTGCGACATGGTCCTCCGCTCAGCCACCATCGCCCCCTTATGGGACTCGGCAGCACCCTCCTGGCCTGCCTTGTAGCCGCGGTCCACCGTCGTTGCCGCTCGGAGCGCGTTTTGCTCCTTCGGAGAGCTGAGCCATGTGCCTTCGCTCTCCCCCTGTAGTGTTGCTCTCCGGACCTCGTCCACCCAGTTTTGATGCGGTGCACCTACTGCCCGACCTCCTGCCGTGTGGTGCTCTTGGTCCCGGTCTGCTGCTGCAATGAGCCCCTCAGGCTACACTTGAGGACCAGCCCTCATGGCGTCCTCCCTCTGTTGCGTGGTCCTCCGTGCCGCCACCGGCGCCTCCTCTTGAGACTTGGCGACTCCTTTATCAGCCGCCTCGTGGTCACGGTTCACCACATCTACAGCCCGGAGCCTTTTATCCTCCGGTTGAGAGCGCGGCGTCATGCCGCCACTCTCCTCCTCCTCAAGCCCTGAGGTGGAGCCTTGTACACGCGACGCGTCGGCACCCGGTCGTGGCAATTGAGCTCTCGGGTTTCGGCCATCTTGTCGGTGCAGTAGCTCCCCTTTAGCCGAGGCGCGGAGCCCCTCAGACTCCACTTGAGGACGCACCTTCATGCCGCCCTCCTTCTGCTGCAAGGTCCTCCGAGCCGCCACCATCGCTCCCCCATGGAACTCGGCAGCACCCTCATGGCCTGCCTTGGGACGACGGTTCACCACTCCTACAGCATTGGGCCCTTTATGCCCGTTAGGAGATCCTGGCCGTTTGCCAACAATGCTCTCCCTTGGCTGGTCTGGTACCTGGACACCCTCCTTCACCTCCCCATGAGGCTTTGCACCCATCACACGACATCTTGTTGCATGGCGTGCCTTGTGGTCCAGGTCCTCCGATCCAGCCCGGACGGTCTCCTTTACACCGCCCACTGCGCCCTCAGGTCTCCCCTTCTTGGACGCAGTTGCAACTGCTTTCGTACTCCGACGGCTGCCCATGCCAGAGTCACGGCTGCTCCTTGTGAGGACGTCGGCACGTACCAGGTACACACCTCCTTTATGCGCACCACGTGCTAGGACACGTCCGCTGCCCTCCTCTTTTATGAGGCAACCCTTCCTCGCGAAGGTCACTTTTGAGTCCCTCCTTTATGAGTCGACTCACGTACAACACCCCTGTCACCAAGTCAGGCACTTGGAGCTTCCTCTCCTTGGTGCCTCTCTTCTTGGCCGACTCCTCCACCCTTATTTTGCCTCCTCGGAGCACATCACCTCCGTTGTGATGAGCGGCAGCATCTCCATTTTGATGCTCCACTTTGAGCTCCCTCTTAGAGGTTTTGGAGGTTGCACACCCACGGCATGCCATGTAGTCCCCGACCACATCAGCCCTCGCAGCTTGAGGCTGATTGCTCCTGCACGGCGTGTCAACGACTGCTTTGGCCTGCCGTCCTCTCCAGACGCGCTTGTCGGAGTCCACGGCTTCCGTTGTGCACGTCGCTTTCCAGTGGCCCCTCTGGCCACAGTTGTAGCAGGCCCCCTTTTGGGACCTGTTGGAGCCTCCTTGCTCCAAACACGCCTGCCGCTCGCTTGCCTCGGGTTCCGCCATCTCAGCCCCCTTCATGGAGCGTACGGAGTCAGCGGCTGCCACGTTGGTCTGCTGCCCTTCTGCCACCTTTGTGGCCAGATCCGCAGCTCCCGATGTGCAGGCCCGTCTCCAGTGGCCCTCCTGGCCACAGCAATGGCACCCACCCTTCTTGGCATGACACGGACGTGCCCCCTCCTCCCTGTGATCTCCCTCTCCTCCTAGAGAGCGGACGACCAGGGCTGGTGCTGCGGACGACGTCCCTTGCTCTGCCATGGTGGATTCAGTCCACCGGTCGCTGACCACTTGCGCCGCGTCTTCGCTCGCCGAGTCACGTAGCTGAAGATTTGGCGGGTCGTGTGCGATGCAGAGCCTCTCCCAAGCCTTCAACGCCCAGGTGCATCCTTGGATTCGCTCGCGCTGTGCCGGACACAACGCCGATGCTATCAGAGCAAGCGCCTCTTTGTTGCGCTTCTCGAACGCCTCCACCTCCTCGGCCATCGCGGACGCCGCAGGAGACTTCTCTTCACCGTTGACCAGCGCAAGCAGTCCCCAATAGCGCAGGAAGATCTCAACCTGCCACTTCCACAAGGGAAAGTCCCTCCCATCAAACTTGAGGAGGATGTCACAACTGCTCTCTTGCTCGGTCGTGGTTGCCATTGCTTGTAGCGGTAGCGTGCACTTAGAAGACGCGGGTCCTCCTAGGGAACGTGGGCCCATAACCCTTTGTCAGGAATTCTGTCCTGGCTGTGCCCTAGGAGGAGTGGGAGTACCCACGAGGATGCCTAGCCTTCTGTGGAGCACGCTGACGCTACTTCAGTTGCCAATGCAAACCAAGGTGGAAGAGTGTGGAGTCCAAGGATCACAGTCAAGAATGGGCAGAAATGAGCCGCAAGCAGTTGCACTCAATCGAAGTGGGAATTGTTGTTATTTTGAGTGAGATTACATCAGATTCTTATAGCCTATGATCAGAGCTTTCCAACGTATCCAAGTACGCCCAAAACGGAGCAGTATAGCCCCTTCAATGGCCGTCGAAGTAACCCATGGTGGAGCCGCCCACCATGCCCACGAACGGGAGTGACGGAAGGCGCTTCGACGGTGGCTTGTCGAAGCGCCCTTCCTGGCACTCCAATGTGGGGGGAAGTTCGCCCTGGTCTAGGGGACCATCTACATCCCTTCCTTCATGGCCATGGTGCCTTTGGAGCCCGTTGGACCTGAACTCGGACCACCGCGGTGGAATTATCCTGTCATCCATGACGGAGACCCAGATTCCACACGCTGACCACACGACCTTCGGGCGGGGCTATCTCTCTGAATACTCACTTAAATTGAGCGATTCAAAGCTCGATCTTGCATTGAAAATTCCAAGGAATCCAAATCTGCAATCAGATCAGATGTTCGACCACTCCCCAGTGGTCGAACCAGGAAAACCATCCACGGCAGCCATGGCAAGGGGCACAATTTCCTAACAGCTTCCAAGCCAAATCAACGGCAACAGATAGCTCACAATGAACCCAAGGAAAAGGAGGTGCTTGCTGATTGGGCAACATTCACCAACATCCGGGAAGTCCAAGTATTGTCAGGCTTTGATGACTACTATCATCAATTCAGATAGGTTTAGGACAGAACATGAGCGCATCTCTCTCATCTCACGGATAAAACTACAAAGTGGAGTTAGGAAGACAGCAAGTTAACTCTTTGAGAACTGCTCTTACCTGTGTGCCGGTCCTCAAATTTGCAAATCCGATACTGGACGACATCATGGCCTCCAAGACATCCAATCAACCAATTAGAACCATTACCCTGCAAGACAACAGCGGTGGAAACGATTGCACAAACCAAGGTTGAATTACACAATGCACGTGAAAGGAGTTTTTGCTTTCATACACACGTTCAAGATGTGTCGGTATTACCCACACTGTTCACCATACACTAAATGATTAAAAAACCTCACCTATTCTATGTCGTAGAAAAACTCAATGGATGGTATTCAGTGATTTTAAGTTCAATAACAAAATCAAAATACTGAAGTGGAGAAGAAATCCAATAGACAATCAAATTTGACGACCAATTCTGGTGATTGAAACTTTCACGCTACTTGTCGAACAAGACATGTACCTTGTGAGACTAGTTATGAGAGGTTACGAGGATTTTGGCAGGCTTCACAAATCAGCAATCTGGTTTGACGAGTTACACTAGTGACGGAGCTTCACTTTCCTTGTTGACGTTCCTCCTAATGAGAAGGTGCAACACACGCTAGTCAAGGAGTGCCATGATACCGGTCAAGGTGAACACTTCCGGAAAAAAAAATGCTAAAGGAACTTGCAAAGCACTTCTGGTAGGACAAGATGTAAGCTGACATTGCAACGTACTACAATACACGTGCCGTGCATCAACTCCACACATTGATATGAACCATACTCTTGGATTTCCTTCAACCACTACCAATATCTAGAGAACCGTGATTGGATACATCCAAGGTTTTTATTTACATGTATGCCCATCACACTGAAAGAGTTTGAAGAAATCCTCCTGGTGGTGGACCGGTTCTCAAAGATGACACACTCCATTGCGACAACAACAACCGTCACCACCGTGAACGTTTGTCAACAACATCATCTGATTACACAGCATCCCCTCCTCCATCACAAGCTACGTAGATGGAATGTTTACGAGCAAATTTTGGCAGGAGATGATGACTCGCCATGAAAGTCGATTCCAACTATCATCTACCTCCTCTCCCTAAACTCACAGGTAGAACGAGTGCACCAATGAAATGCTCAGAAATATTTTTCGACCGCTATGCAACCCACATGGCACTGACCAGGTGGTTGAGTTACTGACCTCCAGGCTTGCATACAACTTCATGACCTCCACAGTGAAAGGCAAAACCCCTTTCAAATTTGCTTATGGTGTAATGCCCAAAACTCCGATAACTTAATGGAGTTGAAGCAACATGCCAAGAGTCTGCACACAATAGCAACACCTCAAAATCTTGGATGCAACTCTCAACACGCTCACAAAGACTCAGGAGGTACTGAAACAAGTAGCCGACAAGCATCGAATGGAGACCAAGTTCCACATTGGTGATCAGGTCCTCCTAAGCTAGAGGAACGTCAAATTGGGGGAAATGGATTGTGTAATGCTCAAACCTGTGTGGTTGTAATTGCTTTAGTTACAGGAAGAAATGTGGATACTATTCATTGTTAAATTTTGCCTCCCTGCCAACATGGAGATCCACCCGGTTTTCCACATCATCTGACTTATCATGATGAAAGCAATCAATTCCCTAACACCGACATGCTTTCAACCCCACTGCTCCAATTAGACGAGGATAAAAGGCACGTAGTCAAGGATGTTGGGATACCGCAGACAAGGAAAAGTGACGGAGTATCACCTCAAGTGGCTGGGAAGAAAGGCTTTGTATAATAGCATGAAGTTACATGACAAACTACAAGACATAAGTCAGCAAAGTAATAATTTTTTTTGCCAGTATTCTCCTACATCTTACGACGTGATGGGATGTCACCACTATAAGGAGGAAAGTGTTATGTCATTGACATACGCGACTCGCTAAAGTCTGTGTGGGTATTTTTTCGTGACATTTATGGCCCAAAGCGCATCAACCTTTGGAGTTTTATGTCGTTTGACCAATTTTTTTTGGCTCAGTGATCTGTGGTGTTATAAACGCGAAGGACCTCACAGGTCTGACAATATTCTGTATAAGTACCAACAAAAGTACCATGAGTTATCTCGCTATTTGAGTATTGTTCCATGGACTTCTCAGTTGCACTAGTCTTTTACAAAGGTGCAACTGAATACTTCTAGAACTTCATGGCTTATGGGAGAAATTTCTTGAACCAACCTCTCACGACATGGTGTCACACGTGTCGCTTGATTCGTACTTCCACGACACAAAGCATGCCAATTACATGCTATCATATGCATCTTTACATGCTTGACAGTTCTTAGACTTGTCATTGGAGAATACCTACTACTAATGGCAATTGTTTTAGGAAAAAAATAGCTTGGATATCCATTAAACTCATAGTGTGAATTTAATTTGTCCAGCACTGCCAAAACAAAATTTGAAATGGCCAACCCAAAATCATGCTCACTCATAGCATGCCTCGTCGGACAAGAACAAAATGGGGACATCACTCCCATGCAAGAATCATGAGGGAGTGATGACCTCTTTATTCTTTTTTTTTTCTTTTCGAAACACAAACCTCCTAGTAAAGTTCAAGATTTTCTATGTTTGACATGGACAGAGCCTATGCCAAGAATAGATTCCTACATCAAACTAGGGGTTTTCATCGTGAAAAGCATAACAACGGGACCATTTCTCCCTCGCGATCGAGCGAAATGCCCTCTTTCCATCTTGGTTTCTTTTTGGACACGCAAACCCTATGTTTGACATTGTGGAATCTTATCAACCCATATCTTGAATAACATAGGGGGTTCTTGAACTCCCCTCAAACTTCGCACAATCTCCCTCCTCCCTCCCGCACTAGTATCACGAACTCCACAATGGAGGGGTTTGTGATACTTGTGGTTGAGGCCACGTGTCATGCGTCATTGAAACATGGCTTGCGACCTTGACATGCCCTTTCTTCTCTTTGTTATTGGCGTCAAAGAAGTGGTGGCCACTTGGGAGCTATGTTATTTCTCATGTGATGACGAACGGACGAGCATTTTGCTAAAAAAACTGGATGTATGCTCATCTATGCCATTTCTCAAATCTCCTTTTCCTCCATAAATTCTACCTATTAATGAAGCACGTTCCGCTGGACATGACAACATGGATGCAAGTCACAAACATGCACTTTTTGGAACAAAATGGCTGATAAACCATTGTTGTGCACGGAATAACCCATATGACAACGCCGGACAAAAAGGAACCCATATGACAATGCCGCACATAAAACAACGCATATTACCATGCCATACACAAAACAACACATTTGCCAATGTTGCACAAAAAATACGCGAGGAACCCAAAAACGTTGAAACAAATGTAATGTTGTCACCACATACCATGACATGATTTTTTCCGTTCACCGTGGACCAGCCGGATACATCATTGCACTTTTTTCCATGTCAGGTTCATGACACATGCTATGATCTAGCATGGAAAAAGGGGGTGGACGGCTGCTTGGTTTTGTTGGGGAGGCTGGACGAGTTGTTGCTTTTGTCGTGCATGGTGTGGTAATGGTTGTTTTTGTTCCGAGGACTAGGCGGATGGTTACTTTCTGTGCGCGAGGTGGGTGGATGAGTCACATTTTGCACTTCATGAGCATCTAAGTTGTTTTCAACCTATTTGAATTCACTCAACTTGGTGTCTTCCAATGGGCTCCATTCAATCATGTGCGTAAATGCATGTGTTATGCATAGGAGGTGTGAAGTTTGTGAAAGTAAGAATGAAAGGGCAAAGCATGATCCAAGCGATGGGATACTTTGGTCACCCATACCAATAGTCTTGCAGAGAGGAAGTGTTGCAGTTGTTGGCGCCTGGTAAGGATGCATTGACGTCTTTCATGCCGAACTTGGTGTGGCTCATGCACACGATTCAAACGAAGAAGTACATCTAATTGTGCATTCGTGCGAGACATGCAGGACGATTTTGATCAACCAAAGGACACTACGCCTGACGCAGGGGGTGCATGGGGTGACTCATGAGTAGTTGAGGACCCAAGGCATGTTTGTTGTGGTTCTACGAGCATCCATCTTAAGGCTTCCGTACGCATGGTGAACTATGCTCTCTCAACAGCACTTGTCAAATTGTGCTACAGAGAGTAGCCCTCAGTAGTTGATGGTTACACAAATGATGACTAGTCACATGACTATTATGCTTGCAATCGCTCTGGTTACATCTTCATGGTTGGGGGCCTATGCACTTTGTTGGTTATTGCAAGAGTTGTGCGTACCAATCCGCTTCATCACTTTGTGTTGTGACAAATAAAGCACGAAGGCCATTTTTGAAAACCATGGAATGTACATTTCACACACCAATCATTTCAACCTTGAGCACCAGTTTGTTCGAAAGTGTATTGTTGTTGCTATAAAAAAGAAACGTCTAGGTCGACACTCGGTCACAACGTGGTGACTTCTTGATCAAGGTTCTCTGAGCTTTGACACGTTCAAGTTTAAGGCGTGTCAAGGCATGTCTTTGCACCTATGCCTTGAAGCTATGTCTTCGTACCTATGAAGTGGAGTAGTGTCTTTACACGTATGCAGTGGAGTAATCTTTTCACCTATGCAGTACAGTCTTGTCTTTATACCTATCAAGTGGAGCTATGTCCTTGCACCTATACTTTGTACATATACATCGGAGTAATATCTTTGCATCTATACCTCATTGACCTTGACGCCAATATTTACATGCGATCCTGCGTGCAAGCTGTCTCTTTTGTTTTGTGTACCATTAAACTGCAAGCCGTAGGGGGGGGGAGGGGGTTGTTGCTGTGTGTATTGTACACGGCTTACGGTGACCCCTCAGCTCATGTCCATTCACGTGCAGATCCCTGAGACTCGCGACGGTGGCAGAAGACCAGCGGCAGGCGGTGACAGGCGCCCAGAAGACTCTCGTATTTTTTATCTTTGTGCTGTGGGACATAAGACAGGCATGCAGCCTATCAGGACATAGATCTTGTCGATGCAGCCGCTCTGGTTCAAACAGCTTGTCGTTCTTACATGTGTGCAGGGATTTATGGCCAAAAGTGTACTTTTGCCACTGTTCTGTCCTGCTAGAAAACAACGCCCTTGTGTGCCGCGTGTGTGTGTGCATCCACTAGGTCCGTGACACTATTTAGGTTGTCCAGGCCTGAGTTGTTATCTCTCTCTGCACAATTCATCATTTGCAGCTTCTGACACTTGTGTTTGTGTCACCTCCACCTGTGTGTACTAGTGAGTTAGCTGGCTGGCTTGTACTGCCACACCAGCAACAGCAATGGTAGGAAGCTGTCTCTCATGGTATCAGATGAGCGAGCCAGTGCTCGCACGGATGCGTAGCAGAGGCGCAGCAACCGTGGCACCAGTGAGCGACCTTCAGTAGTAGTAACGCCCACCGTCACGGCAAGAGGTCCTGGGAGGACCCACCACATTTCCAACCGTTTTCTTAAAACGACAACGACAGTTCCGCGGCCCATCCGCGACAGCTCCGCGGCCGATCCGCAACAGCAGACGTCGATCCGCGGAAAACTCCAGGTGCTCCGCGGTGACGTGAACTCCACAGCGGACGCGACAACTCCGCGGCCGCAACGGAATGCGCCGACAGTGCCGTGACTCTACCGCGGTTACTTGTGTTGATCCGAAGTGAGTCACCCCGTGGTGACAGTGCCGTGGCAGCTCTACGGCGTTCCGGAGATCCGCAACACTCTACCGCGACAGCTCCACGACGGTACTGGAACACGCCGGTGTTCCGTCGGAGGTCCCCCCCCTAGGGCTCCGCGATCGCGATTCCGCGACAGTTCTGCGGCCATTCTGCGGTCGCCCGTCGCGATAACTCCGCGGTCATTGCAGAACGCACCGACGGAGGTGCCCCTGCAGGTTGCGGCACCCCCCCGCGTTCCACGTGTGCGTGATCGCGGTGACAGGTTCCACGGCAAAACCGCGGGAATTCCGCGGTGATGGATCCGCGGTGACAGTTCCGCGGTCACAACTCCGCGGCAACTCCACGGTGACTGCTCTGCGGTGAAATTCCGTGGCGACAGCTCCACGGTGCATATTTCCGCGACATAAGATAGCGGTCGTTCCAGACAACCAGCCGTTGTGCCGAATCAAAACCCCGCCAGCAGCACCACCAATGCAATCGCCATGGCAGCTCCGTCAGTGGTCAACGCCAGCCACCGCCGTTGTCACCACAGTGGCAGCAGTAGCAGCAGCAGCCGCAGCAATAGTCGCAACAGCAACAGTTGAAGTAGGAGGAGCAGCGGAAGCAGTAGAAGCTGCAACATCACCAACAACAGCGGCCACCGAGTCTGATGACCTTGGCGTGCCAGGTGCGCGCGTTGGCTGACTTGCAGGCGGAGAGCCGCCTGATTTTGACAAAGCAGGTCGCTGAGCTGTAGGACCTGATCAAGGCCCTACTGCCTCAGCACTAGCAGTCCAAGCAACATCAGCAGCATCACCCTTCCGCAGATTCGACCGAGGACCAACTCGCTCACGGCGGCAATGCAGATGAGGTTGCGAAGACCGTCTCTGACCCTGGCGAGGAGGGTGAGGAGGAGCTGCTGCGAGCACATCTCATCCGCCTGGAGGCACGCCGCAGAGCGCGTGAGGTAAATGCCGCCCTCCAGGGCACTATCTTTAGCGCCGACGCCGGCCTGAGTTCATCTTGCCGCCCTCTGAGCTTTGAGGAGCTGGCTGTGCGGGCCCGCTTGGGCAAGGGGGTTGCCTCCTCTATGCCCGGTCCCGAAGTGGCTTGAGCCATCGCTCTGCCGACGGTCAAGCCACCCAAGTCGTTTGAGTCAGACCCGCCTGTCTTCCGGACTAGGAACGATTTCAAGTCTTCGGAGCCCCGCTTTCACATGTAGGCCATGAGCGAAGGAGTCCTCGCCTACTACCTCACCCAATACCAAGCGTCTGACCCCGCCTAGACACACATGGCGGTCCGCGCCGCCTCCGACCTGATGAAAACCGCCCCAGACTTCACCAAAGACTTGAGCTGGTTCCTTGGCGATCCGCTGACGGGCTGGGGAGCTGACCCTCGCAAGGCGTGGGCACTGGTTGTCACTTTTTTTGAGGGCACCACCTTGGCCCTGACGTTGCAGCGCCTCCCCAACTTCAACTCCCTGTGTCAGACTACTCAGGAGTCCGCAACTGACTACTGGCGCAGGGCGATCTAGCTGTACGAGGAGCTGGAAGACGATACCCCTACACAATACTGCGCCCTCTAGATCATCCTCTATGGCATCCATCCCGACTACGCGCGTGTCTTTAGCAACTTCGACCTGACTCTGCTTCACGACATGGCCAGCGACAAGACCTTGCTGCACTGGGCCACCCTCCACTTCCTAAAGGTTGCCGGCATGGACGCCGCGAACCGCGCTCGGCGTAGCACCACTTCATCTGCAGATGCCTCCGCGTCCTCCTCCCCACCGTCTAGAGCAACAACGGCTCCAACTCAGGGGAAGAAGGGCCGCAAATCATCAAGTGGTGGTTCCAGCGGCGGGACCAGCAGCGGCACCAAGACTAGCATTGTAAGCCACAGTAGCAGCAGCAGTAGCGACAGCAGCAGTAGCAGTACAAGCAGCGGCTCCGTCAGCACGACGGGCCGCCGGCTCGTGTGCTTTAGCTCTGGGGTTGACCATCGCTTCCCTGACTGCACTCACCTGACAGGCCGCCCATTGGACTGGGCCAAGGTCACCCGTGGGCTGGAACAGGCACACGAGGTGCCCATGCGCCAGACGTCCGGTGCGATTGCTCGCTCGGTCGCCACTACCGCAGCCGTCTCAGAGGAGTCCGCCACCACAACAGATTCCTCCCCGGATCCTCGCAACCAGGCGCGTACCGAACGCGACAGGACGAACACCGAGCAACACCAGATTCTCGCCCTGCGCTCCTCTCACGGAGGTGCGAGTGAATTGACTGAGTCGAGGGTTCCTACGGCCAGTGGACTGTTTGTGTCGTTGCGCGATGATGCCTGTGGTGGTCTCCATGCCTAGCCGTGTGCGCGTGACGGACCTGATGATGTGTCTTGGCTGCATGCTTCTCATATGCGCTCCGCTGGTCGCCTTGTTGCGTCCCTCGCCAAGCGTCATTCTGCCGTGCTTTGTTCCGTTGCCAAGTGCCACGTTGCCCCTTGTACGCATGTCACTGACGCCACCTGGGTCGTTGACTCTGGTGCCACTTATCAGATGATGTGTCGACGTGACGCGTTCTTCGTCTTGCATCCTGTTGCCACTGTTCGCTCTGTTCGCACTGCAGCTGGCCATGAGGTCCCTGTTCAGGGTGCTGGGGTTGTGTAATTCATCGGGCCGGCTGGTCCCGTATACATCTCTGACGTCCTCTTTGTCCCTGATGTGGAACTCAGCCTGCTGGCTGTCCGTGCCTGCACCAAGATGGGCTTGGTTGTCACGCACACAGCTGTCAATGCTCGCATCTTTGTGCGCGTCACCAAGGAGACCGTCCTCAGTGGGACGGTCGTTGATGATCTGTACCACATCTCTGGGTCCTCTGCGAGTGTCCCCCCTTTGCCTCCGTCTCCCATTGCTCGTGTCTTCATCGCTGGTGCTCTATCCCCCGAGTAACACCGTCTCCTACATCGACGCCTCTGTCATGTGCACCTCGGGGCTGTCGACAGACTGATCCGCACTCAGCCTGCTTTCGGTCTTGATACGGCATCCTTTGAGGCGCCGCCCACGACCGTCTGCCTGGCCTATGCTGAAGGCAAAATGCACCGGTCCACCTATCCTACGTCTGTCTCCAGGGCTTATCGACCCTTGGAGCTTGTCCACTCCGACCTCATGGGTACGCTCCCTGTCGAGTTTCAAGAGGACCGCGGTCGCTACGTCCTGACATTGACTGATGACTTCATGCGCATGTGTTGGGTCAACAGTCTGCGTCAGAAGAGCGATGCCGCCATTACAGTCCGCATTTGGCTGGTCATGGCCGAGCGCCAATCTCCCCACCGCCTTCAGACCTTTTGCTCGGACCACGGCGGCGGGTACCTCGGTGACATGGCCCGCTCTTTCACCGACCTTGGTGTCTTCCACAACCTTTCCGCTCCCGCCACCCCCTAGCAAAACGGTGTCTGAGAGCGCTGGAACCGCACCATGGAGGATGCGGTCCGTGCCATGTGCGCCGATTGCGCCATGCTTGAGGCCTTTACCTTCGAGGGCATGGCGTACATGACCTGGGTGTGGAACCGCATTCCCCACGGCCCCCTCCTAGGTCACCGAACGCCCTACAAGCTGTAGTGCGAGCGTCGCGCGGATCTGTGCTTGGCCCGTATCTGGGGCTCCCTTGCCTGTGTCTGCTTCACACCAGAGTAGCAAGGGAGCAAGCTCTCTCCACGGGGTTGCATCTGCGCCTTCGTTGGCGTCGCCCCGTTGTTGAAGGCCTGGCGGTTCAGGGACCCTGAGCGACGCCACAACGTGGAGTCCCGTGACGCTCTCTTCTTCGAGCATCTTGCCTTCTGTGACCTTGCCCGCATCCACACTCTACGTGCTGCGCATGCCCCTGGGTGTGCCAGACACAGTAGTGTGGGGGATGCTCCTTGCACGGTTAGCACAGTACCCTCGTCCTGTATGGTCACTCCGTCGCCGACACCCCAGGGGGTGTCCCAAGAGGCTGTGCTCACCGGCACCCCCAGCCCCGCCGCATCTACAGCTCATTCCTCTGCCCTGGACTCTCCGCTCTCGCCCGTGTCACCTCGCTGAGGCCCATCCTAGTTGTGCCACTGGTATAGCACTACTTGCTCATGAGCGCAGTCTTGCTCGTGACACCGCTGACTTCGTGGTGACGGTCGACCCTCCCTCTGCGGCGTATGCCTTGGCTACACGCAGTATACAAGTGCTGTCTCCCAACCCCACCAGTCTGCCTGAGGCTTTTTCAGCCCCCGACGCTCAGCAGTGGCGCACTGCGTGCAAGGCTGAACTCGATGCCATCCGAGAGCACGATGTCTTTGAGCTGGTGGACTTGTCAAAGAACCGCAAGGCCATCATGGTCAAGTGGGTTCTACGCAAGAAGCTCAAGCTAGACGGCACTGTGGAGCGCTAAAAAGCGCGCCTGATAGCAAAAGGCTTCTCTTCAATCCCTGGCGTGGACTACACTGAGACCTTTGCCCTTGTTGGGCGGATGATGACCACGCTCACGCTGGTGAGCGAGGTGCACAGCACGACTGTGAACTCCATCAGATGGCTGTCAACAACACGTTCTTGAACGGGGACCTTGAGGAGGAGATCTACATGGTTCAGCCACCCGGCTTTAAGGATGGCACCGGTCGCGTGTACCAGCTACAGAAGGCCTTGTACGGCTTGAAACAGTCACCTTGTTGCTGGAACCAGGAGATCACCTGCACGCTGAGACGCGTTGGGTACGTTCAGAGTGATGCTCACCCATCCCTATTCCTCTCACAGTCCCCAGCACTGCTCACTGCCATCCTCGTCTACGTGGACGATCTTCCGATCGCCTCACCCGACCTGGGAGCAGTGAACGCTGCCAAGGCCGTTCTCTCCTTAGCCTATAAGATGAAAGATCTTGGTGAGGCCTCTGTCTTTTTGGGAATGGATATCGTGCGCGACCGTGTCCACCGCACACTCCGTGTCCATCAGGGACGCTCCGCAGAGACTGTGGGGGAGCGCTTTGCCAACCTCCTGCGGCCGTCCGCACGGCATGCACGCCCATGACCCCTGAGGGGCACGCCGCCCTGAAGGTGGATGACCTAGCTGACCTGGGGGAGCCGGTCGATGTGACTCTGTACTTGAGAGTCATCGGCTCGCTCATGTACTTGGCCACCACGACACGGCCCGCATTGCCTTCACTGTCAACCTGCTCGCCCAGTTCTCGCAGGCTCCACGCGAGCGTACACTGGAGGCCGTAGTCCGGTGTGTACGCTACATCCTGTCCACTGCACGCTTCGGCTTGTGCTTTCGCGAGCAGGTGTCCGTCGATGGGTACATAGATCGCGAGCAGGTGTCCGTCGATGGGTACATAGATCGTGACTAGGCGTGGAGTCCAGACGGCAAGAGCCGCACCGGCTACATCTTTCTTATTGGAGGTACTAAAGTGTCTTGGCGAAGTGGGAAGCAAGGCTGCATTGCACGCAACACTACTGAGGCAGAGTATGTTGCTCTTGGCGCCGGTGAAGCGGAGTGTGCTTGGCTCGTTTGTCTGTTGCATGAACTGCATCAGTCCATTCCCCATGTGGTTCTCCAGTGTGACAACATGAGCGCGGAGGCCATCGCCAAGAACTCAGGTGTGTTCCATGCACGCAAAAAGCACATCAATGTTGAGCACCACTTCGTGCGTGATCTGGTTGATCGTGGTGAGATCCGAGTCATCCACGTGGGCACAAACAGGTAGTGCACGGATTTTTTTACGAAGGCTCTGGGTCGCTCAAAGTTCATGCGGCCACTCGTTCCGTGAGACTCTGCCCCATCCCTGTTGCAGGTTGATTCCTCATATGCCATCTTGCGTGTGCTGTGCTTGTTGCCTGCAACGGTTGTGCATTTCCTGCTCTCTACAACGTTAGTGTCTGCATGTGCATGGACGTGTTTCGCCCTCTGGTCATGGGGGAGTGTTGTTGTGTGTGTCATACACGGCTTACGGTGACCCCTCGGCAAATGTCCATTCCCGTGCAGACTGTTGTGATGTTGTCAGTCATACACAGTTGTATAGTTGGTTGTGACCACTCGGCCATGTCCATGCTCGTACAGATCCCTGAGGCGGACCCAGCTGGAGACAGAGTCCCCTGAGGTGGTCCTCCACCCGCTGGAGGCAGCCTGGTAGCCGAACTGATGTACCAGAGGGTTGCCACAACCTACGGACTGCGTTTGGAGACCTTCAGGATTTTCTCGGTGGACAGCCCTGCCAGGCTGATTTGCATGTTTGTTTTCTTACACTCTTCGGTTGCTGCCGGACATAGGCGTGTGACCAGTCGTTATGTCCGTCTTTTTGTCTTGCATCTGTAGGATCAGACGACGCTCCGTTTGGACGCCTATGCGTAGAGTTATGGCCAAAACAGTGGTTTTGGGCCGGTTCAGGACCGACAGGTGCCGCCGCGTGCGCCACCCGCTGTGAGCCGCGGCGGCTATTTATGCTGTGTACCTGTCATTTGTCAACTCTCTCTGCACATTCACTGGAATGCAGCTTCTCAGACTTGTCTTGTCTCTCCTAGCCTGACCCTTGCTGTTCTCGCACCCGCTTGCATGCTAGTGCGTTAAGCTGACCGGTCTATGTCGCCACGTCAGCAGCAGCGTTGCTAGGAAGCTGTGGTGAATCTTCTCATGGTATCAGAGCGGCGAGCCAGAGCTCGCACAGCTGCGCAGCAGAGACGCAGCGTTTNGGTGCCGCCGCGTGCGCCACCCGCTGTGAGCCGCGGCGGCTATTTATGCTGTGGACCTGTCATTTGTCAACTCTCTCTGCACATTCACTGCAATGCAGCTTCTGAGACTTGTCTTGTCTCTCCTAGCCTGACCCTTGCTGTTCTCGCACCCGCTTGCATGCTAGTGCGTTAAGCTGACCGGTCTATGTCGCCACGTCAGCAGCAGCGTTGCTAGGAAGCTGTGGTGAATCTTCTCATGGTATCAGAGCGGCGAGCCAGAGCTCGCACAGCTGCGCAGCAGAGACGTAGCGTTTGCAGCAGCAATGAGCGACAGCAGCAGCAGCCCTGAGTGGCAGTAGCAGCACAACCCACCGCAGCAGCAACGGGTCCTGTGAGGGGGGGGGCACCACCACGTAGCAGTAGATGCGGCCACGACAGCCACGACAAGAACGATCGCGGCCTCTCCACCCACGGCTGCAGCAGACGCAGCAGACGTGGCCGTGACTTCAGCCGCGGAAGCAGTAGCGACGGCAGCAGAAGGGACCAGCTACGGCAGCAGCGGCCGCGGCAGTGGCAGCTGCCGGAGCTCCAGCAGCCGCGGCCTTGGCGGCAGCCGCAACAGCCAGCAGCAGCTGCGGCTGCGGTAGCAATAGCAGCAGCCGCGGCTGCTGTAGCAACAGCGTAGCAGCGCAGCGCGGCGCAGCAACAAAGCAACATTGCAGCGCAGCAGCAGCCGCAACGCAGCAGCAGCGTAGCGCAACAGCGGCAACACAGCTGTGTAGCAGCAGCATAGCAGCAGCGGCAACGCAGCAGCGCAGCAACAGTAGCGACAGCGCAGCAGCAGTAGCGCAGCGCAGCAGTGGTAGCGCAGCGGTAGCACATCGCAGCAGCGGCAACACAGTAGCGCAGTAGCGGCAGCGCAATAGCACAACAGCGCAGTAGCAGCGCAGCAGCACATTAGCAGCAGCGGCAGCGCAGCAGCAGCAGCACAGCGCAGCAGCGGCAGCGCAGCAGGAGCATAGCGCTGCCGCGGCTGCGTACCAAGAGCGGCAGCGCAGCGGCAGCGCTACAACAGCGCAGCAGCGCAGCGCAGCAGCAGAGCAGCAATAGCACAATGCAGCAGCACCGGCAGTGGCAGCGACGACGGCCGCAGCCCGCTTCTGATGTCAGCAGACCCCTGCTGACATCAGCAGTGAGTATGCTGACGTCATCACATACATGGTGAAATTTTTGACGAAAAAGTTAACTTTTGCCAGCGTTTCAATTCCTCCAGAAATGCTCACGGTTCTGTGTTCGGACGATTCTTGCGCTGCCTCAACATGGGGTCAATAGCTCCAAGGGCAAGGAGCCGGAAGACACCGTAACGAGCGGGGGCCGCAGCCCACGCTCAAAGGCGATTGACTTCCTACTGGTGGAGCAGTCATCGCTCCGCCAGTGCCAGGATGAGCAGTCAGCGATTTTGCGACAGATTCGTGATGCCTTGGTCTCTCTGTCTGGGACACCGGGACGTCTACCCGGGAATGAGAGAGAGGCAACCCCATCGGGCCAGGAGTCTGTTGGTCTCGCTGCCGCCCCTCCGCACAGATGAGAGTCCATTGTCGAGGAGTGGGATCAGGCTCCCCCTCCCACTGGGGAGGCTGCGCTTCACCGGCTGATGGAGCAGATGAGTAGCCTGCGCATTGAGACGCCGGTGCCCAGTCCGAGGAGACAACAGCAGCAACAGTAGCAATAGCAGCAGCCGGAGCGGCAGCAGCAGCAGCAGCAGCAGACCGACCCGCATCAGGCCTCGGGTGCCGCTGGGGGAGCAGCATTGATGCCTCTCATGCCCTTCCCACGTCCGCTCCCAGCACCACCTGAGGTCCAGCTCCCCACAGAGCGACGACCCGAGGACTTCGAGACTTCCCCGCCTTGCTACGATAGCAAAGCGGGGTTTGACTGCTGGGAGGTGCTGTTTCAGGTATGGGCGGACTCGGAAGGGGTCTGGCCCTACTACCACAGCCAGTACCAGACGGCTGATCCGCTCCAGTCCCTCACGGCAATGTGTGCCATGCATGGACTGCTGTACGCGGTTCCACAGGAGACAGTGGTCAACTTCCGCCCTTTCCTGTGCGCACCGACGGGAGTAAGCGCAGACCCGCGCCGCGGCTGGGAGTTGGCGCTGACCCTATTTGCAGCAGAGACTCACGCGACCCGGTCCGCGCGCCTTCGCGAGTTCCACTCTCTTCATCAGGGACCCTCGGAGTGAGCAGCCGATTATTGGCGTTGGGCCATGCGCCTGTACACTCGCCTGGGCACCGGAGGCGGCTCTCACCTCTGGGCGCTGGACACCATCATGCTGGGAGTGCGTCCTGAGCTCACTGACACCTTCCAGGATGTCCTCGCATCCATGTCCGATACCCTGCAGCTGCTACCCTGGGCGCAGCGTTACTTCATCCAGGTCGCGATGGCTGACGAGGCAGCCCGCGCGCATCGACAGGGCGCCATGGTTGCAGTAGCAGTGGGAGCGACATCCTCTATGCCTTCCACACCGTCATTGTCCGCCTTCACCCCCACCAGCTCCACCTCTTCCCGTCCCACCTCCTCCCCTGTTGTTCTGACAGCCACTGTAGCAGTCGTGAAGGGGAAGAAGGGGAAAAAGAAGGGACCGCAGCAGCCTTCTGGTGGCACCGGACGGACTGTCCGCTGCCACAACTGCGGCGGACCTCATCGCTACACTGAGTGTCAGCAGGAGCTGGACTGGGCGAGGATCACCCGTGGTCTGCAGGCAGCCCACGAGGAGCGGATCCGCACTAGAGCAGCAGCCCGTGCTGCAGCGACCTCGGGTGTAGCACCGGCAGCAGGCCCGCCCCCATCCGCGGAGAGCACCACGCCAGACCCGAGGGACCAGACCATCGCAGAGCTACGTCGACTGCTGGCATTTCGCTCTCAGGGAGGTGCGAGTGTGCTGTCACAGCCGAGTGGTCCACAGACTGACTGCCCATCTGTGTTTGTTGCACGTGGTCATGCTTGTGGGGGGGCTGCATCGCCTGATGAGGATGAGGCTAACAGTAGAGAGTGGTTGGATGAGTCGCATTTTCGTGCATTATCCCGCTGTCCTACCACACCTGCTGAGCGTCCAGCGGAGGCAGCGTGCTCCGTTGCTCATTACGCCGTGACCACCACAGGTCGTGAGGCGAGTGGCCACTGGATCATTGACTTAGGGGCCACTCACCACATGACCTGCGACCGTACCGCCTTTGTCGTGCTTGGTCCTGTTGGGTCTGTTCGGTCAGTGCGGACAGGTTCTGGGCAGTCACTACCTGTTCAAGGGATAGGGGTCGTACGGTTTGATGGTCCGTCTGGTCCCGTGTACCTTTCTGACGTGCTTTTTGTGCCTGATCTCGAGCTCAGCCTGCTCTCTGTCCGTGCCTGCACGAGGATGGGTCTCTCTGTTCACCACTCCTCTGATGATGCCACGATCACAGCACTTGACACTTCCACGGTTGTG
>SZWC01014764.1:62677-73047 GCA_023375785.1 Penium margaritaceum
AGCTCAGACATGGTCGAGCAAGAATGGGGGCGACTTAGAAAGTCGCCCCGTTCCGCATTCCCTCGAAAAAAAAGGCAAGTTGGAGGTCGACGTTGGAAATCTACGGTCACACTGGCGCAGTAGCAGCTCCCCTTGGCGGAACGGCACTCACGGAAAGTTTCACACATTTTCTGACACGAGACTGTTAGTGGAGCGTGCAACGACGACCAGTCGAAGAAGCCACGTAGCTTCAGCAAGGTCACCTGGGACTGTGGGCAGTGAGACGGGATGGCTTGAATGTCCAAGACCCTGAAGCACAACGATTTTGGCCTAGTCAACAACAGATTCTGTGGAATCTGTTACAGTCGGCGTTGACCCATGTTTTAGATTCCTACCCCACAATGAACGCTCGAAATCCGGTGCGTTGTCGACGAGTTGCAGAAGAGTTGCTACAACCGCGGAGGTGTAGCAGCTCCTAGCAACACTTGTCGTTCGCGTAATTTTTTGGCAGAAAGTTGTAGGATGAACCGTCGCTGACTCACATCTCTTGTCCTTATCTCGATTGTGACATCATTAAAGCGAGCGACGTCCTCGCTCTCAGGAAATCACTCCACTTTCACGAGTATTAACAAAATTGCATTCTACTTGCAAAAGAATGGGGTCGCACTACTGCTAAATGAACTTTGACACGGGAAAGTGTGTGTTATCAAGTCAAGAACAAAAATTCAAGCACGTTCAACGCGGTTTGCGAGGAACGAGTTGATCGACCCTACGTACTCAACTCACTACGACTTCCGGCAATGATTTGAGTTTGTTGGGTGTGACACCGACCATAGTGAAGCAAGTGCCTATATCTCTTGTTGTTTTTTTCAGCATCCAATGAGATGTCCTCATGGGTACAAATAAGGACTACCCACGGAATTTGATTGTGCGGATGCCGTACCGGGCGATCGGAAGAATGTTAATCTCTTATCTAGCGATCGGAGGAGTAACACCCCACTACCCACTGTCTTCATAATGCTAATACTTAATCCACAAAAAACGAGAAATCGAGACATGTCGATGCTACATGCAATGTAGCGTCGACATGCTGACATCGACAGTTTCGCTACACATTCACAATTCCCTCTTTAGAGGGGGTTGTGAATCTTTAAGGGGGCGTTGCACGTGGTTTGCATGGGGGGTCCGAGACTCCCCATACGTTGAAAGGGAACCTGTTGGGCCCCACTACCGCGAGGCCTAAGAGGAGCCCGTGCAACAATAAAACCATAAAACCACGATTGTGATTCAGACTGGGGTTTGATAACGTCTTGCATATCAAAACTAGTTGGTTTGTGCGTTAGGAAGGAATACCACAGTAAACGTTTCTACGCGGTATCAAAATTGGGCGTTATGGCTCGATCACAAATGAGCAAGAACATCCTTGTTTTTTTTTTCTAATACGCAAAACCCTAGTTTAATGTTGGATTTCATGTCTTGTGTGGACTGCACCCGAGGGGAGTTATACAAAACCCTGAATTAAACCTAGGGATTTGCGTGGGAAAAAAAAAAGACGTCATTGATCTATCGCGATTCTTCCGCGGGAGCGAGAATCACGAGGGGGGTTGGGCATACCCCACCTTGCTTCTCCATGCTTGATTAGCGACATGCACAGCTAATCGAGCATAATGAAGCAAGAGGGATGGGCAGTCCAGTTTTTTATGTCACTTGGCAGGGCTTGAATTTTTTACTTACTAGATAGGGCATCACCAACCCCTTCGCGGATTCGGTAGAAGGGTTGTTATGCCCATCCTATAAAGATGCTTAATTGAATTTTAGTGACTACATTTACCACTTTCACTCGTTCAAATATTTCTATTTCATTTGGGTAGGAGTTGACGGTAATTTCTTGTGGGAAAGTGGATGTCGTTGACATTCATTGATGTTGTCTGTGTGAGGCGTCGACCCAGGGCCTCCAACCTGTTGATGTTTGTGGGGTGCAGCAAGCGTTACGTTCCTTGCTGCTGGGACCGTTGTGCTTGGAGAGCAACCACAGAAATAGTAGAAAGCTGGAACTGGGAGAATGCTGGGAGTGAATGACTGTAGTTGATCACAACTATAGTACAAGAAACACTACAGCAAACACAACTATGCTAGAGACTAACTCTGGACTTTCACGCCTAGACACAGCTCCTGGCCCACAGGTGGGCAACGCCTAGCAAGAGAACTATAGAAAAGTAGCTTGAGTCTTGGGCGTAGTCTGGCCACCTCTTCTAGGTAGTCAGGCCTTCAGGTAGTCCGGGGCGTCCTCCTGCCCAGGCTGGCAGACTGCTGCCAAGCTTACCGGGGTCTTGAGACGAGTGTCTGCAGAGTCTTGGCCTTAGGTGATGTCTGGAACTGGTGGAGGCTGCTGGTGGAGGCTGCTGTTGTAGACTGTAGGCAAAAAGCTTGGTGACGACTGAGATGTTTCGAAGACTGCCAGGCTGGCCACCCTTTATAGCAGGTTGCTGGCAAGTTGTCATCTTTCCAGGCTGATGGAAGCTTCCGGCTGCAGGTGGGAAGATTCCTAGCCTGGGAATCTTCTTGTACGCAGTAACCCCTCCAGTAGTTCCTGTTGTTGAGTCGTGCATGGCTGTGCTGATGTAGAGCGGTCCTCGCTTCTGGCTTTGCATGTGCTTGATGACTCGTGCATGCATGTTGTGATGCAGTGTTGTGCCGTGCATGCATGCGTTGATGTAGAGCGGTCCCTACTCTGGGCCTTGCATGCTGCTGCTGAGTCGCGCTGATGTAGCAGCTGATGCAGGGCGGTCCACACTGCCCAGTCAGGTGTAGCCCTACCCTGACTGGACCTAGCCCAAAACCCAGTAGTGCATAGTCGCACTGCATAGCTGCTGACTGGTCTGGGTTAGCAGGCATGCACAGCCCTAATGTGCATGCAGCACAAAGTATTTTACAGCTCTGGGGTCCATTCCCCCCATGGACCTAGATGCCAGAATTAAATCAGGTCTGTACAAGAGGAGAAAATCTTCGCCGTTAAACCCGGGAATTTTTAAGAGAAAATTCCCTAAATTATTGCAGGCTCCTCCGATTCCAAAATTGACTGCACCAGCTTGACCAGAAAAATAGGCGCAGTAATCGTCACCTCTAACACAACCTTGCGCATGTGGGACGGCCTCCATCAAGTTGCAATTATACCAAAGTCGCACATGCAACAATTTGTTAAGAATTCCGAGGATCCATGTAGGTTTTCCAAACCCTAAAAGCTATTTTTGGACATGATTTTTGCCATCATGGACTTTCATCAAAATTTATTTGGGCTTCCATCCCAAATGTGTCAAAGAAATCGAGTGAAGTCAGTGACAGACCGTTGTACGCTCCTGCATACATGAAGGATGAATCCTTCATTCACCGCTTAAACTATGCATTTTTTACATAGTTGGCGGCATCGCAAATAGAAGCGACATTTGTGTAGACGTCGCAAATGTCCATGTCACCTTGGGAGTGAGAGAGAAACCTCATATGATACTAAATAACGTGCAAGAAATCTCTACATAGATGTGTTAGATTCAGTTAAGGGTGGTAATCGTCTCTAAGGTCTTCAAAGGAGAGTGCAACTCAATCATATCTCTTGTTTAGATATCATTAGAGTATCTTCTCTTGGAGTCGCATGGATGGACGCAATCGCACGTCCATGCGATTGCCCGACGACTTATCTGGTTCACCCTTGGGCTATGGATAGATGTGTTGATGAGGTCTGACACATTCAAGCTCAACTGTTGTTGACCGCAATCGCGTAGAATTGCCCGTCTGGGCAGCATTATGCGTCCATACGAGGTCCAAACGCATAGATCCACGTGATCGCGCATCCATGCGACTCCAACACAACATAACCTTATATCGGCATAATGTTTTGCCTTGGAATATCTCTCGCTTGCTTCCTCAGTTGCCTAACTAGGTGTATTGGGAACGGCACTCAAAACAAGAGTGCGACTTGGGTTGAACCCCAGAATCGTTGAACTTCATCGTTCATCCCTGTTTGGGCTCAGATATGAGCAGGTGAATTTGACGTGGCGGCATTGCGAGAGCTGTGAAATTTCTGTGACGTTTGCAATTTGCGATGGATAGTTGAAGAATGTCTACGTGCTTCACCATCCTTCATGGTTGATTCAAGACTTTTGAGATGGCCAATAAGGTGGAAGGAGGAAAAGATTCCATGAATGAATCCACGGCAAGGCCTTTCGACTTGTACATTCGAGGCTAATTCAAGGATAGCCCAGAACAGGTTATGATGTGATGAAAGCGCATCTACGTATCAACCAACAACACTGTCGCCATGTTGCTAAGGCGATTTGTGGCTCGACTTGTAATTATGGAGTCGGAATCGGTGATGGCTGATAGGTCAATGATCTGAAACCAGTCAACAACGCGAACCGTGCGAAACTATTTGTCGGCCAATTCATCGGTTGTAGCAGGTACATCAACTGCTAAAGTTCATGTAGTTGCTAAAAGACGAGGAAATCTATGAATGAAAGTTTATCAATTTCCGGGCATGGCCTTGATAGATGGAGCTCCAAATGAGTATGTGGTTCAGTAAAAACTCTTGTTCAGAGCCCCTTGGTTGTGATTATGCCTATAGTCAGCAAGCAATGCATAGTGAGCGATGTGCTGCGACTTGTTTGATTAGGCAATAACTCACATGCGAGGATGCTTATTTGTTCTCCTACGTCTATGACTTACTCATCTTATCCTCCAAAAAAATTGGTAATGGCGTCGTTTTACCAAAATATTTGTATTTTGGCCATTTTAGGAACTTTACCAATACGCTCTTGAACCATCAAAACCTGCACATTCTTTGTCGCATGCAAAGTACATGCTATATCTCACTTTTTTCACATTTAAGACTGTTGCGCAAAGCAAAATGTCGACGTTTTACAAGGATGAGGTGTAGGAAGAAGTATTTATTGAGGAATTGGGATGATCGGCTAATTTGTATTCAACAATAGCTGTTATTTTTTCATCAGTGTCCAGTGCATCAAGCACATGTATAAAATGGAAAGAATAAGAATTGGGCATATGTTGGGTCCTCGGCACTCGTGCCGCGAGTAGTTGCTTCAAGAAGCTCCACCAAGAAGTTAGAAGGCCTCGAGAATATCAAGCTTTGGTTTTGTGAAAGTCCAGTGCCATGGAGAAGTCGGCCGAACAATGTCCAAACATCGATATGGTTTGTGACTCTTTTGTCGACCATTCTAGAAAGTGGTCAAAGTTATCAAAACCTCATGGAACGAAACACCAAAGGTCGGGGCAGGAAAAAATAGCCAAAGCTGAGAACATTCGCTCGGCCGATCGCCGAAAAAATCCTGAGATCGAGGCGTAGTGCACCATGAATGTGATGAAAAGAACGCCCACGGGCATAGTTTGTGGACTCGTGTATGTCAAGGGCACAACACTTCCCCCCTTTTAGCCATGACATCCCGATGAACTAGCAGACATATGTTGGTGACGAAAACAGTAATCGTCAATCAGGTGATCGACGCCCTTGAGGTTGTTGTAGGATTCCCACATATATGACCAATCACCTCATCCCCGAAACTGTGATTTGACAAGTGTATTGGGAAGTGGACATATCAGTCAGCATGTACTCCTAACTAAAACTAGTACATAGTATGTATAAACCATGATAAATAACACATTGGACAGTGAATGTATATCTGGGCTTTAATTACATGAATTGATGTTGATGATTTCTCATAAATGTTTGCATACAATAATACACTTTTTGATACACCAATTGTTCATTGTATAAATTCCAGGTGATTAACCATAACTCAATTCCCAGATGTTGTGTGCGGCATCATAGGCGTGCCACTTGACCAGATACTCGGTCATTTTTCCACGGCATCAATGCCCAAGGATATCTTTGATCACGTACTCCGTATCCTTGTCCACTTGCATACAAGGTGGTGCTGCAATGTTTCTTTGGGAGAAGTGTGTGCTGAGGTCCCGATAGTGCTTGAGTTTGCTGATGTGGAGGCAGGATGAATCTCCATGTTGTTTGATAAACAAAGGCGTGCGACAACACGTTTTTCATCAATTCAGTCTCAAACAATCCCAACCAACGGGGTTTGAGCTTCTTGAAGTCCTATACTTGGAGTTTGATGTTCATAGAGTTTTGGAGGATGCAATTGTCAGCACTAAACACGTCATGGCTTTAGTTTTGGTCAGCCACCCACTTCATAGCTGCTAGTGTCTTCGTGAGGGTTTGTCACGTTCCTCACAGACACATGGGAAATTCCTATGATGGATGTCGACCACGAGAAATTTGCTCTCACTTTGTTATCCGGCCGGTGTAGCGGGAAGTTTTTAGTAGACGACTTCAAACGTTATTTTACCTATTGCGGTAAAAGTAGTAGAGTTGTATGCAGTTTTGGTTTTTGGCAGTTTGGCTGCCTTATCAGTTTTTTGCGGCTTGCATAGTAAGCAAAAACATTTTCCGAGCGTCTAATTGGTCCGCTTCGTTTGCCCATCTGTCGTTGATAGTTGGATCCTACTGTCACAACGTGTCAGTAGTTCACACCAAAAACGACTAGTGAAGTAGTTGTCTCTTACACTGTTTATGGTACATGGCACGCTGTTCAGTTGTATGATATGGCTTAGAAAAAGCCACGTTGTTCCATTTATGGTGACTGCGGTCGTCGCAGGGATGAAGTGCAATATGTTGGGAATCCTGTCCACCACAACGAGGATGGCATTCTAACCCTCAGGATTGGTAGACTGTCCCATCAAGAAATCCATGTTGATGTCAAACCATGGCTCAGTCAAGATAGAATGTGGTTGGAGTAGACTGAGAGGTCTTGTTTGATGAAATCTTTATCTGTGAGAGGTGTCGCACGATTCGTAGAAAGTTGGCATGTCGGTCTATATCATGTCCAATAAATAGTTCTTCAGAAGCTTTTAAATTGTATTAGACTCACCAGAATTCCCACCTTGATCAGTGTCGTGGCATTCCTCCGATAGCATTCTTTATAAATCCTTGTTCAGTAGGATGATGACCTTGCGAATGAATCACCATCACTAGTAGGGGTTGTCAAACTAAAATGTAGTTTTGTCGTACCTGCCAAACTCCTCGTAACATTTTGCGAGCAGCCTCACAAGTTTCAGATATCGTTTAACGAGTAGCGTGATGATCTCATGTATTACATCTGTTTTCCGACAAAGACCAGGAACACTAACCACGAATTTTGTCGATGGCTGAGATTTGGCTGAGTCTAGAGACATTTCAGGCCATGATGGTTTGTAAGAATGATGCATCATCGCAATTCCAAGTCGCAGTGCCATGTCTTGAATGCATGCAGGACTACAAGCATTTCTTCATCGTGAACCACGTAGTTTGGTTCCGGCCCGTGCAGTTTTCTTGTCATGCACATAACCGGTTGTTCTCCATCGCTGTTGTCTCGGAAGAGAACGGCTTTGATGGCTTGATAAGACTCGTTGGTGGCCATGACGAGGTCCACCATTGGATCTGCCACTTGCAAGGCTAGGAGCGAGGTCAGATAATTTTTTAAAGAGTTGAACACTTCTTCGTTGTTGTCCCCCTAATTTCACTCAGTAACCTTTTGTGAGTCTGCGAGAGGCACTGATAGTCGAGCGTAGTCCTTCATGAATCAACGGTGGTTATTGCAGAATCCCAGAGCTACTTGGACGTCCCAAACATTTGTGGACGACGACCAATCAACGACTGCCTCCACTTTTTTTTGTGTCCATGGTGATCTGTATGCCGCCGATGACGTGACCTGAAAACTTGATCAGACGGCGACCGAAGTTGTGCCTCAATGACGTAAGAGTTCTTTCATCTCTCTTTCTGAAACTTCAAGGAAATTTTGGAGATGTCTATTGTCCTCCTCTAGGGTGCGACCGTATATGAAGATGTCATCGAGGTACACGATGACAAAGTCATGAAGGTGTAGGATGAATATGTTGTTCCTTGTGTCTATAAATGTTACGAGGGCATTGGTGGGTCCAAAACGCTTAATGGTGAAATCAACGTACCCGTGGTGCACAATGCTATCTTCTTGACATCCTTATCCAATGCTCAGATCTAACGATAAACGCAGTGTAGATCAATTTTATTAAAAATTTATGCCCAACGGAGTTGGTCCACAAGTTTGTGTGCTCGTACAAGAGGGTAGCAGTTCTTCATGGTGATGTTGCTCAACATTGTGTAATCCATGGATATCCACATCTTTCTGGTTTTTGTTTTCACAAAAACCACGGGTGCCGCGTACGGTGACATGGAAAGTCTAATGAACCCATGACCGAGCATCTCGTCTGACTGCTTCTTGAGTTTGGTCAGCTCCTGATCACTCATTCGTTAGGTTCCTTTCACCCTCGGTCTGTTATCTTGCTTTAGGTCTTTCTGATGATCAACGTTTTTAGTAGAGGTAACCTTTGGGAAATTTTCTCAGAAAAAACCTCTTCGAATTCCTTGACGAGTCATGTAAAATCCTCAAGTATGGCTGCAAACTTCTCGGGTGTCAAGGCCGACGAGGTCGCCTCACAAGCTGCGACTTTTGTCACTTCCTCACTCTGCACATGGACTAGCCACACTTGTGCTCCATAGCCCAGGTATTTCTTGGCCATTTCCAAAGACATCGGTTGGTGTTTTTGGGCTGCCGCAAATTCATCTTCTACTTCCACCTCTGCTACTCCCCGTAACTGCCTTTGCATCGTGGATCACTCGATAAGAGACAAATGTTTTTTTTTGCTATACATGCTAACGTAGATCAATCCACTCCTCCAACCAGCCTGCAGATTGTGCTTGTATAGAAGTCTCGCCGGAGAATGATTCTGTGGTTGCTCATTGGGCAAGTTCTCCAGATTGTTACATCGTGCAAATCGTTTACTTTTAGTCAGAAGGTTTTGTGAAGTTAGTGGATTTGTAGCCATCCTTCAATGAACTTTCCTTCAAACACTCCCGATTCGGTCTGGAAATCCAACCTCTAAACCATGTCTTCACTTACAAAGTTATGAGAAGCTCCTCCATCTAGTTGTGCGGGTATGTTATGCAACTCTTATGATCCATCTATTGTAGCTGTAGTAGTATTGCCGGTTCCTATTCCTCATACCTTTTGTCGAACTTTACAATCTGAAGGACCCTCCTATGCGGCGATGAGCGTTGGTCAGATGGACAATTGGTCGGCTTATGCTTTAGCGGATGAGAGTTCCATTGTCTACTCCTGCCCTTTGCTATTTCTTGCTTTGCTTTCTTTTTTCACGATCCCCTCCCCCTTTTGGTCCGCTGACACGGCTTTTGACATTCACGCAAGATATGACCCGGTTTAGTAGAACCAGTCGTTGTGTTGATCAACGGTGTCAATCTCCTTTAGATACAAGGCTTTCCCGGCTACGACTTCCCTCCGTTACAATAGGAATCGTGGCTCAGGGCTTGGCCACAATTGGAATCCTGAAACCGATCATTGTAGTTGGCAAAGTGGATTTGATTGGCTTCTATGATCATTTGTAGAAGGTTGTCCAAGGTGTAAAAAATAGATATTACTCACTGAATGTCTTGCTTGAGGTTGTCGTTGTAGTAGAAACAGAGTTATTCAAGGGCAAGGTCACCGTTGATGATGATTTCTCATAAACGCTATGTATACTCCATAATGCTGGACTGTTGACACATGTGTTTGAGCCTGTATTATGCGCCATAATTCACGTTCAACTTCCCAAAACGGATGAGTGAAGTGCAAGCTAAGTCACTCCATGTTTTTGGTGGCATGGGAGAGTCCCGCCACATTGGATTTATTTCATCCAGAGGCAGTACGGCTGTGGTTGACGATGTGAGAGCGGTCGTGTGCGCCATTGATCGGGCTCTGTGGGTCTCTTGTTGCTTTTGGATGGTCTTTAGACTGGAGACCAACTTTAACCCGTGCCACACAAAAGCAACCTCACGATGCCGATTTTCTTTTTTTCATTGTTGACCTCAACTATGGTGAAGTTCGTACCCAAACTTGTCAGTTACATCCTGATCATCTGTCCCTTGGAGTTTGTATGATCGAATAGCTCATGATGTACCAGTCAAATATGGGATTCACTTGAGAGTTAGAGATTTTTCTTGGTGAGCATTGCTTTGCACGTGTAGAAAATCCAACAATCCTCTATCTCTTTTTTGATTTTTTTTTGGAGTAGATGTGTATTGAGGCTCTCGAGTTTCAACAATTTCTATTACAAGTTTTTATTTATTCAAGCCTGTTGACCAATGCTTGCCATTGTGCCATGTATCAACCCGACAGGTTGGAGGAGCGATAAAGGGTTTGCTGAGCCCGAGGTGTTCATCATCTTGTTGGCTGTTGGGTTATTTGGTGTTGTGCCATTTGCCCCATGGGTTGCCGCTGCTATATGGGTTGTGTGGAGAG
>SZWC01014765.1:7912-53143 GCA_023375785.1 Penium margaritaceum
CCCCCAAACTCTCCAAGCAACGGAAGTCCTGACCACAGTAGGCGCCCGCGGAAATCTCAAAGATGGAGGTCCTCCGAGTCTCTAAGGTAGGACGTTGGGTTTTAATATCTGCTTCTTTTCGCCACTCAACCCATAGTTTGCAATGGATTTTATCTCTATCTTGTGCAGTTTTACTCAATTCTGGTCGTGATGCTAAATTCTCCACACCTCATACATCTCGCTGCAACGATTTTATGCGCCGGGGACCTGAGGGTGAATCGCCGCCACCGGACTCCCTGGTGCTCCCTCGGGACCAAAGCGCAGGAGATCCGGTAGGCGTTGACCCCAGCGTCAAGCTCCGTCAAGCTATGGTGCCGTTTCGCATCTTCCGCATGTGGGGCCCACTTAGATCCCCAGCAGGATGAAACGACCACCGGATCTCACCTTCGTGGCTGACGAAAAGCCACCGGCTTTGGAAAAAGTAGTTAGGCTGGAAACACGTGACGTCGACAATGACTGGTATACCATTGAATTTCTCCCGGTAATTATATGAATCTGGTTTGTCTCATTTGGGCAGTTTTCAGCTGTTTTCAGTAGGGTTTGTATGATATTAATCAAGGTTTCCTCCAAGAAAAAACTTTTCGCAGATCATGCTCAGAATTGAGCACGACATTTGGCGGCAGGTGGTGCTGTACAGGAGAGAAGGCAGTACGGAACACGAGAAAAGGTATGGGATAGGAGAGAAAAAAAAGGGGATTGGGATAATTATCAACAGCTGGTACCCGTGCTCTAAATTCAAGGGCCCGTCTGGAAGAACCCCCATAGGTAAGACAAAATACGTGTCGGACAATACATTAATCAATGCCTGTGAGATCGATAGAGTGAAAAGCATTATCTATGGATCATTTTGTTTAAAAGACTTTGTTGCTGTCATTGAATACGCTTGTTGTTCATTTTTCACCCTTCTTTTGTAAGGTAATGTTGTTGAACGAATGCGGTACACAAGTTTCGACCGCAAATAATATATTTTAACAAATAAGGTAGATGCAGCTGATTTTCTCATTTTCTTGGGGTTCTGAATTCTCTACTTCTCCGAAATGGTCTCAGACATAACGATAATGACCGTGGTCCTCCTCATTTCTCGGATACTCCGCCACATCGATTGGTTCATCGGATCGGTCTTGCTAATTCCTTCGCTACAATGGCCGATCCATCGAATCCTTTCTTTCTCGCTTGAGGTGCCGCTAGATAGGTCCCTATTTTTGACGAGATTGGTCCAGACGAGCTCTCTAGGCGTAGCTAATCGTAATCACTGAAATCACGTGTCCAGAGCTTGACCCAGTGTCGCAAATCTCATATGCCCTCAATTCGCGTTCGTCGCGTGGGGCCCCCAAGCCCTCGACCCGATAGGCACCCATCGAACTCGTGAAGCAGTGCTTATCCTCACGGGTTTTCAATGCCGTGGTTGGGAAGAGGTGTAAGTGACACGCCATCTCACCGACCAAAATCCTCGCATCGAATTCCACTTTTGAAACAATTGTTGAGGAAGAAGTTTCGTGAAACTCCCTTTTCTCAGCTGCTTCCAATGTCCACTGACATCGACTTTCCGACTCTGCAACTTTTAACTTCGAGTAACACCTCGCGTCGAATCTCATTCACATGCTTTCCTTGCATGCAGAAGTACAATTGAAACAGTAATATTGAACTGAGCATCGCTGTTACAAGATTGCTCGGACTAGAGAGAGACAGGAACCGTCGACTCAAAGCGACAGTCGGAGTGACAAAAATGTCTTTCAACTATGTCCACATGAAAGGAAGAACATGGAGCGCGGGTTCTTCAGCATGAAACTTGTTCACATTCCGGAATGCCAGAATGTTTGTCCGAATCGCCCTATTCGACATCTCCTTCCTGGCGCAGTGCCTAGAAATTGTGAAATACCTCACGACATGTCATTCCATGTGAAAACGAGCACCGTCGATCAAACATTGTCGACGATGGACGTTCCGGATTGAGTTATGACAAGTTTANACGACCACGCGGTTCACCACTCACCTTGCTGCTGCTCGATGGACATGAAAAGCATTCATATCCATCCTCCACCTCCGTGTCATGATGTCACCATTAGAAACTCAACAATGAGGGTGAATAAAAAGGCTTTTTTATGCCCATCCAGCCGCGGCCAGCAACAAAGCCGGCTTGCGACCACCAGCGACGCCAGTCCAGCAAAGAAACATCTCGCAGGAGGGAGCACGTGGATGTTCGTGGTGTAGGGTGCGTGAGAAACAAGGACAGTTTTTTCAGCAGCGCTGTGCTGGCGGTGCAAAACGCACGACGCATTCCTTCATCGAAAGATGCCCGAATGACTAGAACCACTACTTTCCTCTTTTGTGTTGGGGTTTCAAAGTCCACCCAATGGATCTCTGCGGAAAACCTCTACCAAAACCGGTTTGAAGGCACGGAGAAAACTACAATCCAGTAAGTGAAGCACTTTCTTAGGCAGATCGATCGGCCACGCTGCGCGGAGGCAACCGTCAACGCGGACCTCAAGATATCCCGCTATCGGCGGCGACCATTCGTCGTTCGATGCATGGCGGCATCGGACGGTGTGTGCAGAATGTATATTGACACCAAACAGAAGACTCGCAGACCGTCAGGACAAGATGCCAAGACGTCCGATCAACCCAGCCAGAAGTAACCAGCGGCAACTGTAGTCTAAGGACAAATTCAGCGGGAAAACGCGAAGGCATGGCTTTCCTCACATTTTCACACAAAAGAGGCAAAAAATACATGGCACTGTCGTTTGCACAAAGATCTTTCCGCGGCCCTCGAGTCGATCGTTCAAGTGTCTCATCATTCGTGGCGATACGCCAACTTGCAAGCGCATGTGGCCGACTGTTGTGGGCCTGTGGACGACAGCTCGGTGGGAGTGCAATGTGCACCTCACAGCGAATCTTGCCCTCCCTTCCTAGAAACCAGAAACGCCCGATTTGAGTGGCTGTATTGAAAGCTACGACAGGATTCGGTTGACTCATCATGGCGCGGGTACACGACTTTGCCATCCAGCTGTGCTTCCGANCCCCCCCCCCCAACGAACTGAGGTCAACATCTTTGCGAACGCCGCTGGTCGAGTTCCTAAGGCACCGTGTTGATGCAACCGAGATTTTTAGGCGGTGTAAACATCTAGATGAAAAGATACCTCGCTACGGTAATGCGATTTTCCTTACGTCATGAACTTCGCAAACTTCGATTTTACAAATACTGGGACCTCCTTGGGATTACATCGATCAGGGTTGACATGTTCACCAGAAGAGACGAGCATTGCCCTAGCATCTCGCTAGCTCATGATATTCATCCTTTTTCTCTCTTTACGGCGTTCCTATTATTTACCTCGACATTTTCGAAACGGCGAAATGGCTCATATATCCATGCAAGCGTCAACAAAAGCCTGAGATATCCGGAACTTCAATATAAACTACGCCATATCCATGAAGTTTAAAACAAACAACGCCATATCCATTTTTATGGCCATGCCCGATCGGCGACTAAAGTCGCCGATCGTGCGAAGCGAGGGGGGTGATGTGTCACCCCCGTTTCTTCCCCCCCCCCCCCCCCCCCTCGCAAGAATCGCGATCAAGCGATTTGCCTTTTCTTCTTTTTTTTTCTACTCGCAAACCCACATTCGCCAAATTAGGGTTTTCTATGTTTGCGCGGGCGGAGCCCGCGCAAACATGAAACCCTACATCCGCAGATGGGGGTTTGCGAGTAGAAAAAAAAAGCAGAAAAGGTAAATCGCTCAATCGCGATTGAGCGAAAACGCCTTTTTCAAAAATGTGTTTTTAGAGAAGCAAACCCCTTTTTTTATCCATTCAAATCACTTTCAAACCCTACCCCAAATTACACCAGGGGTTTAGGGTTTTATCTTTGCGCGGGCTCCTGCTGGGTCCCGCGGTAGCGGGGCCCAGCAGGTTCCCTTTCAACGCATGGGGTGTTTCGGACCCCCCACCCAAAAATATCGCAAACCTTTGGGAGAAAAGTCGCAAACCCCTCAATAGAGGGGTTTGTGATTTTTCTCTCATGTTGACGACGTCCGCATGTTGTCGCTGGATGGCATGCGGCGTCAACATAGCGCGTACATTCGGATATAGCTTATATTTTTGCGTGCTCGCTGGATATAGCATTGATAAAGAAGCAAAATGTTTCGAAATTGGATATGGCGTGGTTTATGTGCGAAACGTGGACATGGCGATAGATATCGAGAATTCTGTGGGTATATGGTCACTCCCCCGTCTTCGAAACTGCAACATTTTTCAAAACAGTTCCTTGTCTGAATATGAAAAGAGGAAAGGTCTCGTTTCCTCGCAAAAACTCGTGCAATCACTGTCAGACCCGTCTTTTGAAAATCTTTCCTAAATATTTTATAAACACTATCGCGATGCTCCTTTCGGAAAACATGCTTTCCGATGATTCGCGGTTTTCCTAACGTCACAAGGCAAACCCAAGTCGCTCGATGGAAAAATCGCAAACATCGCAGTGGCTGCTGAAGATGTCTCTGCGATGAAAATCTATGTCGGCCGGCGAGATCTACTTGACGCTAGCGGAGCATGGAGGCCTGGCAAATATGCAACACTCCTGTGTTCGGTAGTGACTGTTGCAACAAAACAGCCTCCATCACCATCCAGATGCTAGACCCTCCAGGACATCAACACGGTGCCTATGGTCGTTTGCAGAGATCGACATCTTTGCGAACGCTGCCGGTAAGCCCGAACCAACCCAAAACTCGTGAGGGGCCTAGGGTGGACCGAACAAGCGGGGAGAATCGACGGTAATAGGGGTCACTCACGTTGCGTGCATGAATTGAGTTGGTCGTGGACTCGCTTAGACGTAGGAAACCTATTGCATGCATTGAGTAAGCACGCTATACGCTGAAATTTTGGCCGAAGAAAAAAGTCGAAACATATGAAAATCCTAGGAAACATTTGCAAACCTTACAAAACAACGCCGACTAGAGAGACCGCAGTACCCTGCGAGCTGTGACGGCTTACTTCCGTCATGTAAGTAAGATTTCCTAAGGTTCGTGCAGTTGTGTGGTGATACTGGTTAGTACATTGATGAACTATGGTAAGACCACAGCACACTACCGGTGTGTGCCTGGCAGGCCGCTAAGAGAACCACGATTCATGGTCCACATTCACATAATACATCTCGTTCGAGGACCAGGCTTGTCCGGCGTCTTGTATCGCAAGTCTGCTCCAAGTCTACTACAGCTTCCACAACAACCCCAGTCTGCAGCAGACACTCGGCTACCCGCATCGACCCCGCGCTCCTCCCCCCCTGCAACAACGCCACATCCTCAGCATCCGTAGCCCAGGTTGAAAGTCGCTAATCAATCAAAATGGTGGAATCATGTGGAACGAGCACGTAGCATGTAGCAGCCCTCCGGCAGCCACGCAGCTGAGCTTGTCACTTGTGATATGTTGTTACTAGGCCTCATTGGGGACCATTGGCATGTCACCCATATTGACCTCGTGTGCACCGTCCCTCCCCCCCTTCGGCATCTCGCTAGGATATCACTTACTTTGACACATGCATGCTTCTTAACATTTGACTGTGGCGCATGCATGCCCCTCTTCGTGGTTGTCGTGCATGTATGTCCCCCTTAACTCTCGGTGTCATGTGTGGCTCTGTGCCACCGTCCATTCCCCATGGAGGGATAGCAACAATAAACATATAATTCCATCTATCCACACAATACAACACATAGTGGAAAAAGTTAAGACATTCCGTTGGAGTGAGAAGGCAACGCCAAGGAGCAGGAGGCGCAGAAAAGCGAGGCCATAGTGGCCTCGTCCTTGGCAATCATCACAAACATGATAGCCGTTAGATGCTGAAGATGGATGGTTCCGTTTCGCCTGGTTGGTCGGTTCTAGAGCTCGTTTTGTTTCCATTGACTTGCGAGCTAACACTTTGGGTTTTCTCTCGCGCAGGTAGGGAGTTTTTCGGTCGCTTGAAAGAGAGTTAAAAGGACACAATTCTCTCATTTTATTTTTATGTTTCTTCGTTACTATCACATAAGACATGGGTCTCCAGCGATGGAGCATTTTACAACCAAAGAGGTGAAAACACACACCTCGGTGATGATCACTCATCAACACTCCAGGGGGGGTCTGTTCGAACATCATGGTTCTTAACAATACATGCATTTTCACTGGATGCGACTAGCGGCACAATTTGTTTTTGCATAAAACTTCTCAAACACGTCCTAACATCGCGGAGTATCACCATTACAAAACTGGTGCACGAACCCTTGTTCGGTGAGCTTGTGCGTGGTTCCAAAAATGGTTTTTTAAGGTTGTTTTGAAGCACTGTATTCGCCTTGAATTAGTGTTTGTGCATCGAGTTTGATATGTTTTTCTACTGCCAAAAACAATTTATATAGCGCCACTTCACGTTGGTCACAACAACTATGTCAGCATACACGTGAGTTTGATCCCGTGGTGCGCATATGTGCAACACGAGCAAGAAGTTTGAGGCGGTCCGTCGTTCGACGCTTCAAAGTTGGAATTTTGAAAAATACTCTGGGGGTCAGAGAAAGCCACAATCATTCGACCGTGGACGTGTACTTTATAAATTTTAAGGGTCAAAACAATTCGCACATGGTTACAACTGTATTGATGCTTCCAAGCCCAAGCCTCGATGCAAGTCTTCTTCATCGCAGGCTGTAGTGGAGAAAGCCACGTTGCGAAGGTTTCACTACAAGACAAGTGCCTAGAAAAGCAGAAGATACAAGATGACTCGCTAAACGTCCAACCTGTCAAATAGAGCCGTCCGAGCCTAGAAAATCGAGCAGAATATACCAAACAAAATTTTCTAAGCCCCGCATTAGTTAGGAGTTTCCAGGCACGACCAATGAAGCTATAACGTAGTCAACCTCACACCAACGCACGAGTTCAAGCGCGACCTCCTTTTTCGGTTACATAGCAACCCTTCTACAGCCGGTTTTCCCTGTAGGAAGAAATTGTGATTGGTCAGAGCTGTGGACAGAGGCTTTTTTTTTTAGAATTTGATGTTGTTTTCTCCCTATATCGGTTACTCTCAGCCGCGACCTTTCCGGTTTCACGAAACTCGTTGTCATGGCCCGCTAGTGAGCCTCTTGAACTCGGACTAAAACAGGGTCAAACCACAGGAAGAACACAAGGAAATCTGCGAATTTCACAAAAGAAGGGAAATGATGAGAGATCGGTTTATAAAAGCGATACAATCTTCTTTATAAGACTGGGAACATTCAATTTTCACTGAAAGAGGTCAAATATCATTTTGTGTTTGTGTTTTCCATAAGAAACGTGTCAAACTAGCATACAAATCCGTATTCCTACATTATGTATTTACCTTTTTTTGCCACATTTGTTCAAGTATAGGACTACATTGTTTTTAGGGTTCTCTTTCAAAACGTTGGTGTACTCATTCACATAATTTTCTGTTAGAAACATGCTTTGATGTTTAGGTACATGTGAAACAAGGGCATGTTTTTTATTAACTCAAAACAAGGATGGTTTATCGTTATACCATAGTCTCTCTGCAATCCTTGCATTGTGTGGTCCTAACTGCGAGCAATTATCCAGTCTCTCTCAAGAGGTATTACTACAAAAACTTTTGCTCGGTTAGTGTGTAACATTATGCATGCTTTGTGTGCAACACTTGCCTCTTCTTTTTTTCATTCCTTTTTTTTTTGGTGGTTAGGACGGCCTTCGAGGTGAGGGAACCTATGCTGCACCCTTGACGACCGCAAGGAGTCAATCTTTGGCGAGCATTATCAATCAAATACTATGCCCTATGCAACTTGTGTTGCACTAGTTTAGGCACCCACGAAACCATCGTTCCATGGGTTATGTTGAAGTCTCACCCACTCGCCCTCACCCTTAAGAGTATATGTACCACAGGTCGAAACCTTGTGGCTTGGGGTTAAGTGGTAGTTTTTACTCTGTCCACCGAAATACTTGGCCCCCCAATGTGTTTGGTGTGCTGAACCAAAGATGCTTCAAGCCGGGGTGCAGAACAAGGAGAGGTAGGGATCATTTGTTGTTAATGTTATAGAATTTAATGGGGGTTGTGATATGTTGAACCATAAGATCGGCCGATGTTTTATTTGGGCTTTGGTGAAGGTGTGTGATATCCAAATCAAGACATTCAATGAAATCGTTCATGATGTTGAGACACGATCATGCTGTGGGGTTACGCACTGTTAGTCTTTGATTTATGGAAATTTGACATCTGTATGTCCAAATTTCCTGGAAGGTGATTTCTTATAATGGTTGCCACCATTTCAAGTTATGGTGATGGTGTTGGAAAATGAAAATGCAGGTAGCCTGCTCTTGGCACATTATGATAGAACTTTGTTCCAGTTTGTGTAGGATGTTTTGGATTTTTGGACACTGATCAATGGCATGACCGTCATCTTCACTGTGTAAGCCACGTAAGGGGCAAATGATTTCAAAAGGGCGGGGAAAGAAGCATAATCTGTACCTTTTCTGGATGCTGTGAATGAAGATTTAGAGAAGGGTGTCTTTGGGGTTTGCTTGGATGATTTTCGAGTATAGGATGTCCTGTAGGCCTTTATCATTACATTGTGAAATCCCTTCTTGTGCCCAATTACTATGATAGGTAAGGGTTTAATAATTTGTTTGATGAGTACTTGGTAGATTTCCGTAAATTTGCGGGTTTTGGAAGGTCCACACGCCACGATGGGATAGAGACATTGTTGCAACTGCCAAGAAGTTTGCTGTCTCATGTGTGTACCGGTGTCCAAATGCTTAATCCGTGGATTCAAGTGACGGTGAAATCTGGCGCTTCAATACTAAGGTCCGGCGTTAAGGTGTAGGTAGACGTAGTGTATCGGTCATCTGTAGGTTGAAGTTTGTAGATGAAAGGCAGCGGTTTGTTTGTGTACGATGTAATACACCAAAAATTGTGTGTAGAGGAATTGTCCCTTTTCCTTTCGAGGATTATGTCTACCCATTCTTGGGGAGTGGAACTACACGTTTGAATTTTTCGATGATATTCCTTTCTTATAGTGTTTTCCTAGTGGGGAAAAGAGAGAGCTATTGTTGAGAAATGTGTTTGATTTTATGTTCCCTTTCAAACAAAAAATGCCCCCCTCTGTCTTGTCCAAAGGGGTTTTTGTTTGGTTTCAAAATGAAACGGTTAAAAGCAACATATTCCTTGAGCAATTATTGTCTTAATAGAGCCGAAGGTAGGATTTTTGGCTTTGACTTTAGAAGCCGAGTTTAAATCCTTGTCCATCTTGGGTTGTGGTGTTTTTGGAAATGAAGGATTTCTAGGTGGGAGAGAAAGAAATGGCCCTTTTTTAAGAAGCTCTGCGTGGTGCAGGCGACATTGTTCCATGCTTCTTGTGTAGTAGAGAGAAATCTATAAGCTCTTAGCATTGGTTAGGCTTGAACTAGAGTTGTAGGCCATAGTATCCCTAGTCCTCCCTTATTTGGGGGAGTGATGGTAATAGTTTTGTTGATGAAGCGGTGTATGCCATTGTGTCTGGAGGCGGACAGCAAATACAAGATTGCGGATTTAGTTTTTTCAAGTGTGTATGTTGAATGTGGGCTGAGGTATGAGTGATCGAGGAATGTAGGAATGAGATAATTGTTTATGATTATGATTAGAGTTAAGAGAGTGGAATGAAAATTTTGACATGCTATGGCCGATTTGTTGATGTTCTTGATTCTTTTTTCCCACATGGACCAACATTGCCTATCATGATAAAGGTTGATACCCAAGACCCATTTTAGCTGTGTGGATGCTTGAAAGCAGTCTGAGGACGGGACCAAAACATGCGGACCAGCAGGGAAGAGGATTGTTTTGCCTTTGTTTGCTTCCAGGCCAATTAAATCCTTAGGAGTGTCTAGTATTTGTGTGGCTATGTTTTCTTGATGTCTAGCAAACTTTGTGGTATCATCAGTGCATGCACCAAAGCTATGGGTGCAAGTGGAGGAGGGGATGGTTTTCTCTATCATGTTTGCATAAATTTGGTTTAGGGATTCCACTGCAATAATGAAAAGTAGGGGGGCTATGGAACATCCCTGATTGACACATGTTTATGTCGTTATCCTCCATGTGAGGTTCCCGTTGAGTAAAAAGCTTGTCATTGTGCGATGCAGAGTTGCTTGGATCCATTGGTTTTTTATGGGGTGGGATCCTATGTGTTGCATGGTGCGGTAACGGTGCAGGCAAAGGAGGGTATTGCATGCCTTTTCAAAATCTACAAGTAGGAAGGCAATGTTTGTTTTGTTTCGAGTGGCCCAGTGTTGCATGTCTAGGATGCACAAAAGAGTGTCTCTGATGTTTCTACCGACCACGAAAGCGGTTTGTTCTAGGCTAATTATGTACGGAAGATTGTCGTGTAGTCTGCTTGCTATTACTTTGGTGAGGATTTTGTAGTCGGTGTTGAGGAGTGAGATAGGTCTATAGCTACGAATGACGGATGGGTCACCGTTTTTAAGAGAAGGCAAGTAACCGCATCCGTGAACACCACGAATTCATCCGGGTCATTAAGAAAGGCTTGTAAGTCTTTAAGGAGGCTTGTTGGATGAGTTAAGATTCCTCTTTGTAGAATTTTGCATGAATGCCACCGGGCCTAGAAGCTTTATTTGAAGCCATTTGCGAAATACTCTTACGAATTTCTTTCATGCTTAATGGGGCTTGTAATGCCTGTAGGAAATCTTGTGAGATTTGTTTCAATGGAGGCATGTTTGGAAGTGAGTTTGGGGAACTTGGCTATGAAAAGAGCTGGCGATAGAACGATGTGATGGTGGAGGCTAGTTCATTGTAGCAGTGGTGAGTAATCCATCAGAGTTTTTCATGGCAGTGATTGTGGCTCCCTTTTTCCGTGCCCAAATATGACTGGAGAGGAGATCGGAGGCTTGTTCGAGGTCTTCAGTGAACTTGAGTTGAGCTACGGTGTGTTTGTGTTTAGTTTCCTCAAGTACATGTTTCTTGGGAGATTGTTCGAGTTTGCATAGTTCCGACTGAAAGTTGTGGTCACATGGGTGGGTGCATCTTTGTTGTTAGAGGGTGTTGATTCTATTGTTTGGGTCTGATATTGTTTTTGTCTGGCGTTTGTGTTTCTTCTACACAATACTTATTGAAAGCCTTGTTGATCGTGAGTTTGTATGAAGACCAGACAGTGTGATTGAGTTTTTTGAGCAGCAATCAACCAAACAGTCTTGATAGAAGAGAGGTGTTTAACTTCCATAGACTTTTCCCGGTTTGGGGGGGGGCATTGGAGTTTGATCAGTATCAGAGGTGCAAAAATGTGGTCTGATAAGGTGTCTGGAACTACAGCATGTGAAGCTTCTTCTCTTGTGTGGGTTTGTGAGAGCTATGTACATATGAGGTCAGATCATGAGAATGATTTATGAGGGGTAGAGTAGAAAGTGAGGGAGGACAGAGAGTAAAGTATCCTAACATTGTCTAGAAAGTCATAAGTGCTTAGAAGGTTGTTGAGGAAGTGTGAGTCCTTGGATAGCTCTTGACGGTTTCTATTGATTTCCTCAGACCTGGAGTTGAAAGAACCAAGTAGGAAATTTGTAGGGTGATTTGGTAAGAACCTGTCCTAGTCTTACTAGAACGTTTTCCTCTACTTTAGAAAGGCAGGTGCATAGATAGAGGTTAGTGTCATAGGAGAACTGTGGACATCAAAGTTACACTAGAGGATCTTCGTGTTCTGAATGTTTGTTGACAAAACGTGTCTGATGTTCTCAGATTTACGGCAAAGGAGGCAAACACCTCCGGTTTGGGTAGTTTCTGACACAGCATACATCATGTCCCATCTTAATTGTTTTTGTAGGGTAGTGTTTTTTTCTATGGTGTCTAGGTGAGTGTCAATTGTAGCACAGAAGGTGGGCTTGTGTAGGGATAGGAAGAGTTTTTGGAAAGGTATTCTTGAGGATGTTTTGAGAGGGGGAGGGGGTAGAAAACCGTTTCCCAACCTTTTGTCCATCTAGAGATGACACTTCTGTGGAGCATCTTTTAGATCCTGGTATATTGGTTGTTGGGGGGGGGTCCCTTATTAGGTTTGTTCTCTTTTGTGTCAGGGGATTTCTCCTTTTGCGAGCGCTGGACGGTTGATTTCCTAGGCATGTAACGAGTTGAGGGCCAAAAGTAGTAGTTGCTTAGGTGAGTAGCTGTAGAGCATTTCCTTTAGATATTGGTGCCTTCGTTCAGAAATATCATGCGTGGCCTCCTAATAAGTATGCTATCTTGCAACAAACCAACAGAACTCACCGCGGAGAGTCTCACACAATTCTTAGAGCCGATCGACTCGTTGAATCTCGAACATCATCAAAAGTGCCCATTTCTCTTTTGGGTGTAGAGCGGTAAAGCTTGATGTACCAACATACGAGATGCACATATTCACCAATGTTGTCGTGGACACAGCCTGTGTTGCTTTTATTTGTATGGTAAAGTAATTTAAGGAACCTTCTACCTATCTTCGTGAAAGCAGCGGCGCTTGTTCCAAATAGCGTGAGTCGTCTTGATTTATACCGGGGCTGACTGGCAATCCTTTCACTTGACATGGAAATGGGCTTTTCCCAATAGTTTCACGTGTTTGTGACAAAGGAAACAGAGAAAAAAACAATATTAAATGGAAGTATTGCTTGACCAAAGAAAACCGAGTAAGCTTGTGCAGGAAAGACGAACACATCATAAGTCAACCGGGATGCCAAATGGCAGCCGCAAGTCGACAACCTGGACAGCTCTGACCGGTCAAGTAAACGATAGCGTTCCCGTCAAAATGTTCAACAAAAGTTTGTTTCGCTTCATTGCATATGTCGATATCGTCGTTGGCACAAGTATTAGGTAATAAACCTGATTATTGCTTCACTCGTTGCAACATGAGTCGTGCGAGAAGTTCATCGCAAGTACCACGGGGGGTGGGGTATGTGAATTTTTGGTGAGAGAAACCTAAGGAGCTACAACATAGATTTATTTTGCTATGTGTGTTGAAGTTTAGCGGTCAACAAGAGCAATATCACGAGATCCTAGCATCGCGAACTTTGCCACACTATACCTTAAATGACCACGTGGTGCCCACTTTTGCGCGTTCAAGTTCATGAAGCAACGGTGTGAGTGCATTCCTTCTCAGGAGACTTGTTTCAAACTCTTGCTCTTTTGAACTTCTAAAGCTAGAGTGACATCGTGCACGTGATGATGTGGCTCACTTAGATGATGTAAAAAACCGCTTAGACAATTTACATGAATCGGCTGTAGTTCGGCCTGCAACACTTAGTCTTTAAACTACGCAACCAAGGCCAACTGCTACAAGTTTCTACACCTCCAAAGCTGTAGCAACTTTTAATCAACTTGCCCACTACGCCCCAATGGTCACGCTTCCATTGTGATGTGCAACTTAGAAACATGGGTCAACACATACAGTCTCCTGTCAAATGAAAGCCACAAATTCCTGAAATTGCCATCACGCTGAAACCATTTGTGGGGGGCTCTAGTGTGAAAGATTTTTTCTGACTAGGATGTTTGGTTTGTAATATTTCAAGAGAGGAAACGTAAAACGTACGAATGAGCTGCTACCGAGCTATGTAAGAGGGCTCAAATCTGTGCAAAGATTGTGGATTTTTCCCCTAAAGGCATTGTGAGCAGGAGGGAGTTGTCAAGTAAGGGCATTAAAAAAAAACTGGCATGACTGGTAAACACTAGAAATCATTGTTGGCGTCAAAGTTTTGTGATGCGGCTGGATGTTGGAATGGTTCGTTGAAACATCGATGTTCGCACTTGTTTCCGCCAGTTTTGACGTTTTCAACAAGTGTTAATCGTACTTGCATCGTGTTCTGATGCACATGCACAATGGAAACGCTCTTGTGCTAGTGGGTCATCCTTTGCCACCTCTGATGCTACGGTCAAGAAGACACTGGCTTAAAGACCGCCCAAGTGTAACCCATAGAGCATGTCCCCATGGATGGCACTTTGTTTATGCAACATCCAACAATTGTCGGGTGATTGCTGGAGCAAGCATGGCTCTGCCAAGCGACAACATTCAAGAGAGCAACGGACTATGGACGCCACCCGTCCAACCTGAAATGCAACGTTGCCCCTACCACTCAACCCGTGACCCTAGCAGGCCCATAGCGTCATCTGACGTCACTTCCACATAAGGGAGAGAGCCTTTTTCCATCCCTCACCCCATCTCCTTTGCTCGCTACCTAAAGAACCAGTCATGATGCGGAGCCAGGGGACTAAATCTACCTTTAATATTTGTCACAAAAAAACTAAAGCAAAACCATCAAGACCTTAGCAACATATTCAAACATAATGATGTAGAAAAATGGTGTGCACCTTCCGATTTTACTGGAAATCTTTGTTCGCGTCGATGTCCAACATTTACCAGCCGCACCCAGCACCATGTGAATCAGTTTAGCCAATTGCTGGAGGAATTTCTTATTCCACACAATTCACCCCCCCTATCAATCATTCTCATAAAGGGTCAGAAGACTGGTGTAGGTTGTCATGTCCAAAGCAATCATTTGTGGACTCAGATCGAGCTTCCAACTACATGTATTCATACTTTATTCGTATATTCTGGGATTGTTGAGATGATGACGCGAGTAGTTGTTCTCCACAAGGATACATCGATGGTCAAGCCACGCTACATGGCCGACAGACTCCCCATCCTTGGAATACATCTTTCACTCAGTCGAACATTGTATTCTAGCCTTTGCAAGCCACACCCATTCAAGAAAGGCTCAAATTCGGTCATCATGTGCAAATGCAACGTGTGTTGGGATATCTTGGCCGTTCATTTTCCTCAAAGTTCCAAATTGGCTCTTGACACACCACGAGGAGATTTTGCATGCATGGTTAATAGTTGTGTACAAAAGGTATTTTATCTTGGCCAAAAATCGACCTCAAACGCCCGATATTACAAAAATCATTCTCGTGTTTTGATATCCCACTACAATATTGACTTGATAAGGCTAGCTCGATGATTACATTCAATCTTCAACCACTAGCGTTGCAAACATTGGTGATGAGAGCTAGAATTCATTTTCTACTCTAGTGTTCTAAGAAGTCTCGAGCAAAGTTTATTCTTCGTGCTACTTTCATTGGCAGTGCATCTTGATATCCCCTTGTTCACATTGTGATGTACTAGAGAAATGTGAGTGTAAGCTCATATTGACATCATCATTCCGTAAGACTCTGGAGTGGTACAAGGGATGTTAACTCGTTGGGAACTCAAACTAGGCAGAAGCATTCAACCTTAAAATCATCCACGGATTTGCTCAAATAGCGCGTAAACATCACCACACAACTCGTGTGGGGGGTTGTGGCTAGTTGGTGATCAACGGGTTGAGTTGAGAGTCAAAGACCCTCGAGCACCATAGTTTTTATCCAGTTGGGCATGGATCCGTTCAATCCGCCATTAGGGTGTGAAAGCGTCGAGATCGAAGTTCGAAGTGCAGATGCCAGCGGTGGCTTGTTGTTGGAAAAGGAGCCATCCGGCTCAGTTTCAGGTCCACAAGAGCAAGTTCCAGGAAAGTACCAGATGCCTGCTCCAATCGTTGATCCGACTTCACCATTGGAAAGATCAGGTGTCAAAATATTTACGGTCCAAGTTTGAGGCCGATCCAACGGTCAAATTGGGAGATATGAATTTTCAAAGTTTCGGGGGTCATGGACCGTCGATGTCTGGGTGGGCATGGGTGATGGCTCCATGCCTTAGCCTGAGAAAATAAAAAGGCATGAGGTCCAGGGTCAAGACCTGATGGGAGAAATATCCAAAAAGGCCCTTGGTCTTAGGATTGCCTTGTCAGAGTGTGCTGACTAGGATAAAGGTACCTCTCCTTACTTTTTAGGTGAGGTGAGATCCTTGTGTGCTAGCCATGGACATATGGCGATTCTCCATGGGTTTGTGGGTTATGTGACCACTAGGAGTGTGCCATGAGAGCATTCTCTAGCTCTCTAGGTCGTGTGTGAGTGGTCAGCCTGATTGCTAGGCTGATTTCCCCCCTTCTGTGAGATTATGGACTCTAGTGTGTGAGCCTTAGCCTCCATGGCTAAGTGGTGTGGCTTGTGAGAGGGCTGACTTGCCCAAGCTCTAGCTCTATATGTACTCCATCATTTTGAGTGATTGAACAACCATTATTTAGCACAAGTAATTCCCTTTGAGTCCCACATTCTCTCTGCTCCAAGTCTCCCTCTCTCCTCCAGATCCAACATTTGGTATTAGAGCCAAGTTCTGCCACTTTCAGCCAGCACAGGCCGTCACTTTGAGAGTGACGGGTTGGGGTCAAACCTTCACCAGATTTGACAACCGACTATTGGATTGTCAAGTTCAAGAGACAAGCTTTCAAACGAATCCAAGATTGAGAAGATCCAACGGTCGGATTGAGAGTAATACTCAAAACGAGGTCGGCCAGGGCTACACTCTTCTCTATGAGTAAGACTGTCGCCTTGTGATGACCATAACTCTCTCGTTTCTTTGTCAAGTTTAAAAAGTGGCACATGCGAATTGTATTATTTTTCCTAAGCTTTCCATTGGTGCAAAAATATTTGCATTCCATTGATTCGTTTGGGAGAAACGCCGTTTACAAGCTGGTTGGTCTGAGTTGGCGTAGGAGCAAAAGCATACCCTGTTTTCAAGAGGGCATATCTTTCAAAATCCCCTGTTGATGACCCTGTTTTATGGGTCGATCTGAAAGGTTTTGAGCTGAATTTGCCAGTGGTGGGCTCGATTTTTCCAAATTCCCAGTCTGCTGGCATCTACAATCCATTTTCTGTCAGACAGATTTTCTGGCAGAAGCAGCAGCAGAAGCAGGGGTAGCACCGCCATCCAAGGGCAGCGCTGAGCATCACCAAGGCTCAAAATGGCAGCAGCTGGCTTTGTAACAGCAGCCCAGCCTTTGGAGAGGCTGGAGGGACGCGCCAACTTCACGTTTTGGAAGATCCGTACCCGCCTCCTTTTGGAGGAGAGGGGCTTGTGGGAGGTGGTGAGCGGCGACGAGCCGGCTCCAGTTCCACAGGCAAAAGGTATCACCACAGTGCAGGTGGTGGCGGGGAAGACGCCGCAAAAGGGTGCAGCTGATGTGGGTTCTTTTGCAGCTGTACCAGCAGCGTATGAGGAGTGGAAGAAGAAGGACAGGCAGGCCTACAAGTTGCTTGTCAACACCATCTCCAACCCGCATCTTCAGTACGTGAGTGACAAGGCTACTGCAAAGGAGGGGTGGGACACGTTGTGCAAGAAGTATGAGAGCAAGGATCCTTTATTCCTCATGCTTTTGGAGGAAAAGATGATGGCGCTAAAAATGCAGGGTGGTGAAGGGATGGAGGCGTATCTGGACAGGGCAAAGGAGCTGGCGAAGCAGTTGAGAGCGGCCGGAAACCCTGTGGAAGAGACACGCTTCATCCTCCTCTTGTTGAGGGGACTCCCAACCAGCTACGACACGGTGCGAGAGACGTTGGAGTGCCAGCCGACTCTCGACCTCGACTTCATCTGCACGCACTTGGTGCAGGTGGAACTGCGTCGCAATGCAGCAAAGCGCAATGGCGGCAACAGCAGCAGTGAAGCAGCTTTCATGGCCATGGGCTCACGTAACCAGCAGCAGCAGCAGTCCGGGCAGCAGAGAGGCAAGAAGAAGGACAAGTGCCACTATTTCCAGAAAGAGGGGCACTACAAGAAAGAGTGCTTCAAGTTCAAGAGGGACCAGAAGGAGCAGCAGCAGCAGCAGCAAAAGCAACAATCTCCACAACAACAGCAGCAGCAGTCACAACAACGCCAGCAGCAGCAGCAGTAGCAGAACCAGACTGGCGTGCGCCATTTTGGCAACATGAACGTCGCCAAGGAGGTGCGCGACTGCCTCTTCATGGCGAAGTCTGACATGTCGCAGAAGGAAAAGGCGGATCTGGCGTGGTACAAGGACTCGGGGTGTACCAAGAGTCTGACGCACCACAAGGAGTGGTTCACGCAACTGCTCTCCATTCCCCCCCGTCCGATTGCTTTGGGTGATGATCGGGTGGTGTATGCTGAGGGGATTGGGATTGTGGAGATGTGGTTGGAGACCCCGCGTGGCATTGAAGTGGGAGTTTTCCATGGCGTGCTGTATGTACCTGATGCTGCATTCAACCTCCTCTCAGTCTCATACAAACACAGGACTGCACGTCGTCTTCAATGATGACTACGGCTACATCCTCAACAAGGATACAGGAGAGGAGTTGGCCAGGTCGGTGAAGGAGGGCGACATGTACCGCCTGCTGGGGGCGACCAAGATCCCGCGTGAGCAGAGTCTTGCAGCAGTGGTGTAGGCGACAGATGGCGAGATCTGGCATGCGCGCTACGGCCACACTGGCATGCGCGCCTTGCAGCAGCTTCAAGCAAAGTAGATGGTGCGTGACCTGCCTACCATCTCTAACATTGAGCAGCAGTTGTGCATCGGCTGTTTGGAGGGGAAGCAGTACCGGGAGGCGTTCTCTGGAGCAGGGGAGCGTGCAAAGGAGGTGTTGGAGCTGGTCCATACGGACTTGTGCGGACCGATGCAGACCCAGAGCTTTGGAGGCTCTAGGTATTTCTTGACCTTCATTGATGATTTCAGCCGTTACACTGCTGTGTACTTCCTTCCTTCCAAGGACCAGTGCTTTGTCAGGTTCAAGGAGTTCAAGGCCATGGTGGAGAACCAGACTGGCAAGAAGATCAAGGCGCTGCGCAGCGATTGCGGTGGAGAGTACCTGAGCAAGGAGTTCCAGGACTACCTCGCAGCAGCTGGCATCAAGGCGCAGCGTACCGCGCCGTACTCACCACAGCAGAACGGTGTAGCAGAACGCGCCAACCGTACCATTGTGGAGTCGACGCGCTCCATGCTGCACGCGGCTCGGCTGACCTACGACTTCTGGGCTGAAGCCGTGAGCACTACGGTCTACATCAAGAACTGTAGTCCAACTAAGGCGCTGGAGCAGATGACGCCGTACGAGGCGTGGTTCGGTAAGAAACCAAGCGTGGGTCATCTCCGAGCATTTGGCAGCCTGGCGCACATGCACGTGCCCAAGGAGAAGCGGCAGAAATGGGACGCAAAGAGTGCGCAGATGCTGATGATTGGCTACGACGTGGCAAGCAAGGCCTATCGCCTCTACGAGAGGGATACAGGCCACGTCATCATCTCTAGGGATGTCGTCTTCAACGAGAGCAATGTCATCGGCACCAACATTGTGTGTGAAGAGGCAGCAGAACCAGCAGCTGACGAGACAGTGGGAGCAGAAATCCTTCCTGACCCAGTCTCTCCCGATCCTTCCTCTACTGTGATAGTGGGAGAATCACTCTATTCTCCCATGTCTGATGCAGCAGATACAACAGCCTCATCGGTAGAAACAGAGGAGGGAGAAGGAGCACTACCAGCAGTAGCAGTTGTGCCAGCAGCACCGCGCCAGCCGCCCGCTAACGCTCCAGCACCAGGTCGCAGGTATCCTCTTAGGGTGCGTTACAAGCCTGGTGAGCGCGGCCATTTCTGGATGCTGCAGAAACCAGAACAGATGAACGTTGCAGTTGCAGCAGATTCAGATGAGCCAACGTCATACAAGGAGGCCATGGCTGCACCGGATGCAGCAGATTGGGCGCAAGCCGTGCAGCAAGAGATACAGTCGCAACTGGACAACGGCACATGGGAGCTGACTGAGCGTCCACCTGGACGTAAGGTGATCAAGTGCAAGTGGGTGTTCAAGAAGAAGCGAGGAGCAGATGGTAACCTGGAAAAGCACAAGGCAAGGCTGGTCGCCAAGGGCTACCTGCAGCAGGAGGGCATCGACTACACAGAAACTTTTACCCCTGTTGCAAAGTTTGCCTCTGTGTGCACGCTCCTCTCTTATGCAACAGCTGAGGACTTCGAGGTTCACCACATGGATGTCAAGACGGCATTCTCGAATGGTGACTTGGAGGAGGAGATCTACATGGAGTAGCCGGAGGGGTTCGTCATGGATGGCCAGGAGCACCTGGTTTGCAAACTGCAGAAGTCGTTGTACGGCCTCAAGCAAGCGTCGTGTGCTTAGAACCAGAAGTTGGATGCGGCGTTGCAGTGCATGGGGTTTGAGTGCAGCGAGTGTGACTACAGCGTGTATCGCTGGCAGCATGAGCATGAGATCCTCATCATCATTGTCTATGTGGATGACATGCTCCTCCTTTCCAACAGCATGTCTGCACTGCAGGAGTTCAAGGACGCCATGCAGGAGCGCTTCCAGATGTCTGATCTCGGGGAGGCGTCATACTTCCTCGGCATCCAGATCACGCGTGATCGCAAATCACGCCCTCTCTCGCTACAGCAGAGTCGCTACATCAAGGACGTCCTGCAGCGGTCCGGCATGGCAGAGGCAAAACCCATCGGCACGCCGCTGGAGACGCGGTAGTACCTCGTGAGCTTTAATGGAGAAGCAAATGCAACTGAGCGGCAGAAATACCAGAGCACCATCGGCAGCCTCATGTACCTGATGGTGGCAACCAGGCCGGACCTCGCACAGGCTGTTAGCGCTGTGAGCCAGCACATGGCAAACCCCGGACCTAAGCACCAGAAGGCAGTGAAGCAGATCTTCCGCTACCTTGCTGGAACCATCAACATCGGCATCACCTACAACGGCAACGACAACAGCATCATAGGCTACACAGACGTAGATTGGACTTCAAACCCTGAGGACCGTAAGTCCACCTCTGGATATGCGTTCCTCATGAATGGTGGAGCCATCAGCTGGTGTAGCAAGCGCCAGGTGGTCGTGGCCACCTCAAGCACGGAAGCTGAGTACGTCTCTCTCAGCTTTCGAGCCAAGGAAGCAGTTTGGCTTCAGCGTCTCATGGCAGAGATGAGTGGGAGTGCAGGAGTTCCTGTTTCTGTGCGCGTCGACAACCAGAGCGCAATCGCACTCGCCAAGAATCTTGAGCACCATGCACACACCAAGCACATTGACATTGCATATCACTTCATCAGGCACATGGTGCAGGAGGGTGTTATCAAGCTGGAGTTTACTCCAACGAGCAAGCAGGTCGTTGATTTCTGCACCAAGCCACTGACCCGTGAGAAGCAGCAGTTCTGCATGAAGGCATGTGGACTCTGCCCACTCTAACTACGGCAAAGTGGGAGATTGTTGGAAAAGGAGCCATCCGGCTCAGTTTCAGGTCCACAGGAGCAAGTTCCAGGAAAGTACCAGATGCTTGCTCCGATTGTCAATCCGACTTCACCATTGGAAAGATGAGGTGCCAAAATGTTTACGGTCCAAGTTTGAGGCCGATCCAACGGTCGGATTGGGAGATATGAATTTTCAAAGTTTTGGGGGTCATGGACCGTCGATGTCTGGGTGGGCATGGGTGATGGCTCCATGCCTTAGCCTGAGAAAAGAAAAAGGCATGAGGTCCAGGGTCAAGACCTGATGGGAGAAATATCCAAAAAGGCCCTTGGTCTTAGGATTGCCTTGTCAGAGTGTGCTGACTAGGATAAAGGTACCTCTCCTTACTTTTTTGGTGAGGTGAGATCCTTGTGTGCTAGCCATGGACACATGGCGATTCTCCATGGGTTTGTGGGTTATGTGACCACTAGGAGTGTGCCATGAGAGCATTCTCGAGCTCTCTAGGTCGTGTGTGAGTGGTCAGCCTGATTGCTAGGCTGATTTCCCCCCTTGTGTAAGATTATGGACTCTAGTGTGTGAGCCTTAGCCTCCATGGCTAGGTGGTGTGGCCTGTGAGAGGGCTGACTTGCCCAAGCTCTAGCTCTATATGTACTCCATCATTTTGAGTGATTGAACAACCATTCTTCAGCACAAGTAATGCCCTTTGAGCCCCACATGCTCTCTGCTCCAAGGCTCCCTCTCTCCTCCAGATCCAACACTTTCATCTACCAGGGAGGAATGTAACACGCAAATGCCTCCACATGGCTTGGGGGTCCCTGGCTTATGGACGGTTGGACGAGATGACTCGAGGTTCAACAATCCCCACGCATCACAATGTTGGCCGAATTGTAAAAGGATTCTGTCCAATCTGATGTAGCTTGGATGTCACCACGTCATGAAAATAAAGAGTGAGAATGCATATCTGGTTCAACATTTTGATCACATAAGCCTTTTGGGCCTGTCCAAGTTTTCGTGTTTTTAACTAGTGGAAGACGGTTGAGCTGCATGCCTCCACTCCTCGTGTGCATCATTGCTGGTTATGGTGCAACACAAAACCTACGCAATGATTTTTTCCTCAAACAGAAACTGATTCCCAACTATAGTTGCCCTTGCAAGCACTCAACTGAAAAAAGGGAATGCATGGCAGTAAAGAACAGTCATTGGCTAGAAACATGACCTCCAACCACATTTCTTCAGTTCTTCCACAACCATCCATGAGCAGTTGAGTGTGATTCAACTCAAGAGTGCGACAAACTCTTATTCATATTTATTCACAAGTTGTTTCTCGCGATTTCGACATAAAGGGTTGGCTTCTGAGCCAAGCAAAACCACAAGCTTAGACTCGCGAGCCAGAACCCTGACTAACAAGCCAGTGCACTAGCAATTCAAGGTCATGGAAGATCACAAGCTCACGTAACATGTGATCACAAGTTAGTTATCCAGTACTGGAAAATTTGTATCACGGCAATTGCGAGTCTTACTCTCATTGCAATGACTGAGCTTGGGCTTAGTGTAACATGCCCCAACATGGTAGCCCCACTATATTTCTACACAATACCACGTGCCAATAATTGTACATTATTCCAAAACTCACAATACTTTTTCAGGAATTGCACTCTATACTAAGCAATTCATTCAGAACTGAAGTACGCGCATGAACTGTATGCATCACACTGAAGTGTGAGCATGAAGTTGACATCACAGTAAAGTTCTAGTATTACACATTCTGATAGAGGCTTCAAGCTTCAATCTAAGCTTGCACAACACATGCAAGAAATGGACTGAACAAGAATCGGAATGGAATGGAGATTACACCTTCGTTAAAACCATGAAAGATAGATGCATGTGAAGAAACCTACACAACCTCAAAAACATCATCATCGTCGTCTACTCCACCATATCCTTCCTCTGCCTCTACCATACCCGCCTCTTCACTAGCCTCAGAACCATCATCTTCATCTAATTTTTCCTTTCCATCCTCCGGCACCCCGACTACCTATGCCTTATCATCAGAGAGCACAAGACCACCATCCCCTTGTGCAACTCTTCTAAATGCTCTCTTGAGCACCTTCTCACTGTTCTCCACATCCTCCAACTCTTCAGCAGTTTTGCCGGATGGGTGGACCGGGAATTCATAGAGTGTTGGGTCATTTATCCAGTTTTCCAAACAAAGCAAGTCCTGGATTGTCAACCAGGAGAGGGATTGAAGGAAGTCCGTCACCACCTGCCCTCCCATAGTAAACATGCATTCTGATGGTGCGCCGTTCGCTGGTACTACCAACACGTCAACTGCCAACATGGCAAAGGTGTATTGTTTCTTGGCCTTATCCCTTTTCAAGTGTATTACATGACATTGCCTTCTAGCCCTTTCATTTTTCTTGTGCTTCTCTATCTGCTCCTCCAGATAGTTTGATGGCACAAGCACTTCCTCGAGCTAGTTGTCCTCGAAAAGATCATCTATGGGTTCGGCCAAGGCCGCCTCCACCATGGATGTTTTCTTGTGTGTTGTTCCAGTTGTGACTGGCCTGGGGTAACAGAAAAAGCCCCACTAGAGTCCACCATCATTTCATTGTGTCAGCTAGTAGTAGTTGATGCTTATGTAGTTGCCACTATTATTGCTACTATGGAAACCGCCTCCTCTTCACGAAGCTTGGCCTGCACCTTTGCAAATTATGCGCAAAGGTGTTCGACCACCTTCCACTCCAGTCCCATTATTGTCTTGATGCCGTGTGACTCGTGCACCGGCCAAGAACAAAACCGGCTCATGGAATGAAGAGCAAGCAGAGAAATAGAGCTCACGCAAGCTGAGTTCAGGCAACCCAGACAAATAATAGAATCACAAAACAAGCGGCAAATTTGATACCTGAAACGAGGGTCCATTGTTGTTCCAACCACGTGATGAATTGTGCACTTCTTGATGCATTTTTCAAACCTAAAAAACACGAAAAGAAAAACATAGTTGAATAGCATCAGAAACAAGCCCACCTTGAAATTGCGGAGGCATGCACAAACCTTGTCCACAGCAACTTTCAATCCAGGTTGCAGCACTAACAAAAGCTTCTACATCGCATCCAGTGGCGGCTTCTTTACAACGTGCTTCTTTTCAGCACCTGCTGGTTTCACGTGCTACTGGTGAAGTCTTTTCAAAATCTGGCTTAAAAAAGGTAGCACCAGAGAGAGGGTGGGGTAACAGAACTCAAAAATTTCCTCTGTGAAGCTTTGGAAAGAAATCATAATGGCTATCACGAACCCAAGAAGCTCCCAATCATGGCCGCTAGGCTTCAAGTTGAGTTCATTTGCATGCAGCCAGTTATCACGCACGATCTTGATACACAGTACATGTTCGCGCATATCCAAGGTGGAGTTTCACCTGATAGGCGTGTCAACGTGGAAGAAAGGTTTTGTACACTATGGGTACTACACGCAGTCAGCAAGCTTACCTCACGATTGGCAGAGCGTCTCACAAAACTGGTGATTAACCGCGCAGTTTGCATGTACTCTTCCACCGCCTCCACACTGATGAGGTCCTTCACAGCTAGATTGAGGGCATGACCCATGCCCCTAATATGATCCTCCTTTCTTAAGTTGTCACTTTGTAGGAGTAAGAAGTTTTCAACGAGGTTGCTCTTCATGGTGTCATTTTCAGGTTAGAGAACTTGTTCGAAATCCCCTAGTTCTTCACAGCAAAGGAGAAGAGGTCAAAGATGGTTTAAGCATTGGCACCATTAGAGCAAGCTAGGAACCTAAGAGCCACAGACTCAACCCATCATATAGCAACCCAATAGATTGTTATCCCCAAGTACTTGTGGTTGGCAATAGATTGCTACCCATCACACGTGAAGGACACATTACATTGCACTTTGGTGAACATTAGTTGCAGCCGCTTCCTCAAAGTCGTTGCCCCGTTCTTGATCAAGGGAGTAAACGTGATACGGCCGGGCAACACCGCAAAGGGTTTGCAATCCAAGAACGCCTTTTGTAGCCGTGCAGACTCCATGCTAAGGAATCTTTGGTTTTTGTCCATTACGTGTTTCCATATACAACTTCAAAAGTACTTTTTGTTCAAATCGATGCCGACGCCAGCAACACTGCAAGGAAGTGTGGCATTGGTACCATCCACCATGAGCGCAGTTTCAACCACAGAGACAACTGCATAGGCTAGGTTGTGCTGCACTTCTAGACTTTTCAGTTCTTTCCACTTTCCGTTTTTGTTTTGATGGAGGTGCCTCCACATGGAGGCAGTTTGACCGTCAGTGATCGCAAAGAAACGTTAAAGACCATTGCAAGCTTTGGGGCAAAGGATGGATAGTGCACGTGATTCGCCTTGAATGACGAGGTAGTTGACTATAGACCATACAATATACGTGGTCTGTTTATGCTTGTCCACCCGCAAGCCATCCTTCATGTTCAGCATGCCCTCCACCATGGTCTTTGATGCGGATGCTGATTGGCTAGCCGCTAGGCTGTTGATATCTCTCCACTAGTATGAATGAGTTGGTGCTCTGTCTGATGGGGGGCGGGAGAAGAGATCAACTACTGTGATCAAGTGTCACAGAATGACAAAAAGGCCGGACGAGGTGTGGCATGCCTTGCGCCGGTTGATGCTTGGGTTTTGCTAGCAAAATTGAAAAAATGTTGTTTGGGGGCAACCATGTCCGCGTGGTTGAGGAGAGAGGGGGGGAAGGGGTGGAGGTGCACTGCAAATGTACATGCTGAAGGTTGAACCATCCCAAATGCGGGATTTTCCACCGTCGCCCCCCTCATTATGCTAAACTTGCGAGCTCGAGCTGAGCTAGACAATGACAACCCGGCTCGCGACCCATGAAAGGGGCTTGGACTCACGAGTCTTGATTGCAAGCCCATGGTTTTGGTTTATAGGCTTACTCGTATTGCGGTTAACCCCTTCCCAACAGTGGTGCATTTGGATAGGATTGCATAAATGTGTGGTCAACAAAAGCTACCTTGTATGATTGACTACAAGGTCTTGTGGTCAAAAACCTCCACCCATGGACTACTTCACATCACAAGGGTCTGTATTGTGTAATCTTTTATTACATACCTTCCTAGCTAAAGACTACATGCAGTATCCGCTATGGCTTGCCATCACATGTAGCCACATGCAAATACAAATACCGAGGATAAGCAACCACACGCCTTTGTGACCACAAAGTTGTGTGGTATTGTCCAAATGGCGACGGAAAGAACCAATCCGAACCACCTGAAGCTTTCCATCTAAAGTTGCAACAAGAAACCCCTTGTTAACAGGAGGAGGTTCCCTCTTGACCATCTAGTTTTAAGCTCCCCTCCTTCTGTGGTGATGGGGAAGTGCTCATACCAGTTTATGTCATGGAATAATCAATCCATAGCTTTGATTTGCATGTAGCCACATGTAATTTTGATTAGCTAGGCAAAACAAGAACAATTATGTCAATGTGTACAGCCTTTTCTTGCGCGAGCATGGCTCATACATCCATGGCTGCGATCTCCTTACTCAATGTGTGTCTGAGATGTCATTTTTAAATGACATGGTACAGGTGAGGTGTAGCGGGAGGGCCGGTTCGGCCACCCCTCCTCGCTGAAGCGAGGGGTGGTTGCGCACCACCCCTCGCGTCAGCGAGAGCTGGCCGGCGGCCAGCAATTTGCTGGCCGTTGGCCAGCTCGCTGCCGGCCGGCTGGACGGCCGGCGGCCGGCCAAGCGACCGGCCGGCCAGCCGCCAGCCGTCGATCGCGGCCTCAGCCCGATCGGCGGGTGAGGGGCCACGAGGGCCTCGAGGGCGAGGCCTCGTGGCCTCGTGCCCTCGCCCCCCCTCGCCCTCCTTGCAAACAAGCAAGAGAGGACGAGGGATAGGGGGAGCGAGGGTGAGGTGGAAAAATAGCTGGTGCGAAATCGCCACCGTGCCTCGCACTTGACGATTTTGCGCCAGAACGAAAAAATGTATATCAAAGTTCGTTTACGACGAACTTCGATACAAAGCAAACAAAATAACTCGTGCGAACACACGAGCTCAAGGTAAAAATCCCCGGTTTGGGTCCCAAACCCAGGGGTTTGGTTAAAAATAGAAATGGGCCTCCGGAGACTCGAAATATTCGAGTCTCCCTGCTTTGGGTCGTTGATGACAATTGCCCATCAGTCTTTCGAAGGGGGTAAACCCCTGACGCGGACTGAGAACGCCATTCAGCGAACTCCGACGACGACTTCAGAGCAGGAGCTGGAGACACGACCCGTTACAGTGGTTCAGAGCCAGACGACCCTCGCGACCAAGGGTTCGACGGAAACGGCGGCTACGACATAGATAAAACGCCGCCGGCAGCTGCAAGCAACAACAGAAACGCCAGAAGGGACTACGACATCTACACTTCACGGATTGAAGCGCCGTAAAGTGCGTTAGAGAGCTTGAGAAAAGCTCTACTTGGTGGAGACTCTTTCTTGCAGCCTCTCCTCACTTCTAGAGGGCTAGGAAGAATTTTGTGGGGCGGGGTGGGGAGTCCCCACCCTCAAAAACCACAAAATCCTCTCCATCTTCAAGGCTCCTTCAAAACCCCTTCATAAAAAAACTGGGACAGCACCCCTCCCCAAGCTTAGGGACTCTCATGACCTGAGAGCACCCTAAAAAGAAGGAGGGTGACACATTGGGGAATTTTGGCAGCTCCCCCAACGTCGCCGGCTCAATGAGGACGCCGCCAAGGGGTGCAAGACGCGCAAAGAAGACTCAAGAGGAGGCCAAGGAAGACAAGAAGACAAGAAGAAGACAAGAAGTTAGAAGAAGGATTGGAGGAGTTGCTAGGAATTGTGTAATTCCTCTCCCATTCTTTGTCCTAGCTTTGTGAGCGGTACTCACACGTCTTGTCAATTCCTTGTATTGTAATTTTCTGTTTTCCTAGGTACTAGTCCTTGCCAATCGCCGTGAGTCACGACTTAGGAAGACTAGTTGTAAAATCTACGCCCTTGTGCCGACGTGGCAGCCAAGGAAAGTAGAAATTAAACTTATAATTGCCTCACTGATCGTGAGAGCATGAGTTTAGGAGGCGATTCCTCCTCAAAGTTGTGGGGTGATCCTCACAACGGTCTTCACGTGCTAGTTGCGCGAGCAACGAGATGGCAAGTGCCAGACCGTCTAGGACCAACAAGGGCAAGGTGGTGACGTTCTCACCACACGTCCTCGGCGGACTCCAAGTTTTGGGAGCCGCCGCCGCGAGCACGGTTGCCAATCCAAANGGCTTAGGAAGACTAGTTCCAAAATCCACGCCCTTGTGCCGACGTGGCGGCCTAGGAAAGTAGAAATTAAATTTATAATTGCCTCACCGATCGTGAGAGCGTGACTTTAGGAGGCGATTCCTCCTCAAAGTTGTGGGGTGATCCTCACAACGGTCTTCACGTGCTAGTTGCACGAGCAACGAGATGGCAAGTGCCGGACCGTCTAGGACCAACAAGGGCAAGGTGGTGACGTTCTCACCACACGTCCTCGGCGGACTCCAAGTTTTGGGAGTCGCCGCCGCGAGCACGGTTGCCAACCCAAAGGCAACCGTACCGCCTAAGGCAACCGTGCCACCTAAGGCAACCGTACCGCCTAAGGCAACCGTGCCGCCTAAGGCAAGTGACGCCAACCTCGGCGATACCAAGAAGCGTGCGAAGGCCGCAAAGGTGCTTGACGAGCATGTCGACGTGCACATGGGCGACCCCCATACGACGGGTGACACGATGGAGGAGGATCTTCCGAAGGAGGACCCCCATGAAGAGCACGACGCTGACGATGGCGAAGGCGACGAGGATCGCGGCCATCGCCATCGTCGTGCGGTGAACTCGAGCCGATTGCTCGAGAAGGAAAAGGCACCCGCCGCATCGCCTAAAGCTGCCGACGGCAGTGAGAATGCCGAGAGCAGCAAGGGCGCTGAAAGGAGTCACACGGGAAGTTCCCGCGAGAACGATCCAGACGACGACGCCGCAAAAGCAATTCGCAATGGCCGTCGTAGGCTTGCGGGGTTTGCTGCTGAGGCGGCAAGCCGACTGAAGATCACCACCGACGGTGGAGATACGGCACCACTCGGAGGAATGGGGGCGGACCCCCCTTCCTACGATGTGGCCGCGATGGGACAGGGCAGGGCCTACTCGAGCATCGTCACCGACGATACTCTCCTCCGAAAGGTGGGACTCCTTGGAGGAGTGTATGCAAACCGTACCCTCTTGCAGTGGGTAAGGGTGCACGGGCAACGCGAAGCCCTGGAGGCTATCGCCGATGCTCTGATGTCATCAGAGCTCAAGTTCGCGTTCGCTTACCTGCTGGCCCACGTCGGGCAGAGCATCACGGACCTTGACCGTGATTGCCAGCTGCAGCGCCTGGCCAACCATGAGGCAAGCCGCCGATGCAACGACCTCGATAAGGCGTTGCAGAGCGTGACCCAGGTGCGGATGCAGCAGCAAGCGTAGCGTGGCGCAGCTACGGATGCCACTGCCGGTGGCAGCGACGACTTGCCTACCTCGATAATTTCGGGGTCGGTCATGAACACGTCCTCCCTCCACAGTGTGGAGATCTTCCGGAAAGGCGTGAAGCTGACCGACTGGCTGAACCGCATGGAGCACGTTCTACGTGTCCACAAGGCTCCACTCAGCCAGTGGGGCGACCTTGCCACGACGCGGCTTGAAGACAAACTCTTCAAGTACGTGGTCAAGGAGTGGACTGCGCAGCAGCCGCACCTCGAGTGGCAGCCCATGCCGTGGGAGGCTTTCTGCGCGATCATGCGCAAGAAGTGCACCCAACGTGAGGAGGCACAGCGTGCCTTCCACAAGATCAAGGACTTCAGGCAGCTGGGCAGCTCGCTCGAATCCTACTTGAGCGAGTTCACCGCACTCGTGGAGGAAGCCGAAAGCTTCACCGAGGGCGATGGGACTCAGACGTTCAAGTACCCAGAGTGCATGCTGCTGGAGTACTTGCGTGATGGTCTCGCCAGCGAGAAGCTGAAGGATAAGATCACCACGACAGCCACTGGCCAAGCTTGGACAAGCTGGAGGGCGTTGCGCGACTACATGAGCAAAGTGTATTCGGCGAACCCGAAACACTGCTCTGATGCACGGCCGAACGCGCGTGCACAATTGGGGCGTGACATGCGCGTTGACGCTGCAAGGGCTGGCGGGTCAGCTGGACAGCGAGGCGGGGCCAAGGGCAAGCAGCCTACAAACCCTCCAGCCAAGAAGGCTGGTGGATACAAGGGTCCCAACAACAAGTGCAGCCGCGAGAATGACGAGTTGCAGGCGGCGCGTGAGCGTCGCAACGCAGCCTTCCGCGAAGGGCTCTGCCACAACTGCATGCAGCCGGGCCACTTTAGGGCTCAGTGCCCTGAGGCTGCTGGTGGTGGACAAGAGGCCGCGGCGCTAGCTGCAGCAGCGGCACCTCGTGGGGATGGTACAGTAGGAGGCCACGGACAAGGCCATGGACAAGGTCACGGTCGCGGCAATGGGCCCGGTCGTGGTAACGGACAGGGCCGTGGGGCGAATTTTCCCCACCCTTGAGTGACGTCAGTGGGGACCACTCAGGGGTAAAACTGGATCACGAGTGTGAGTTCATGTTTTCAGACAAGGATGTTAAACAATTTGAGTTTTTGACAAGTTCAAATTTCTCTGTTGTTTTCTCCCCTCTCACTTAACCTCATTCTGCACTTGCTAATCGACATTGCCCACTAAATCTTGCATCACCAGACGAGATGCATGACTGAACCTGCTTGGTGGTGGTGACACTAACCACTGTGCAACAGTTGTGTAACATAGTGATTGAAGCAAACGCCCTCAAAGCAATGAGTTCAATCACGTTAGCAGTACCTTTAGTCGCCAATTCTTACCCAGTCAAATTTAAAGACTGGAAGGCGCTAGCCGAATTCACACGTACCCACAAGATGTGGACTCGATTGGGTGAATCATGGGAGTTGTGACGCCCGTCGTATAGATTCCGTGTTTATCACAAACTCGGCTTACCGTCGTCGAGTCTGTTCACTCGGAAGAGTGGAGGCAACATGATGATGCAGTTCAAAGGACACCTAGCTGGTGCTCCCGTGAACGTACTGGCTGACAGTGGAGGGGACAACTCTTTTGTTAGCCTTGGCTTTCCCCGACAGGTTGGCCTGAAGTACAAGCCATCGAATGGCACAGTTGTTCTCGGTGACAACCGTACGTGCCCGTGATCGGTACTTGTAAAGCGAAAATTTGTATTCAAGGGTACACACAAAGTGTCACGTTGAAGGTACTCAACCTTCTTGACCCGTTCGACGTGGTGCTAGGCGATCCCTGGCTTCGTGACAACAAGGATCTAATGTGCTTTGAATCAAAGCGTTTGATCCTCTGAAAAGGACAACGTCGCTTTACGTTGATTCCGAGTACGGAATCATCACCGACCCGACTCAAAGTCCCTGCCAGCTTGTCTACAATGCAGGTCAAGAGACGTATTCGACAAGGTTGTCGATTCTTCTTGGCTAAGCTGTAGAAAGTGGAGGACGAAGTGATGGAACATACGCCACAAGAGATCAGATCTCTATTGGCGGAGTTCTCGGATGTGTTCCAAGACCCACTGGCTGGGCTTCAACCAGAAAGATACATGGGCCACACGATTCCACTGCAACCGGAGGCGACTCCTCCGTTCAGACCCATGTATGGCCTTAGTCCAGCGGAAAGGCGAGAGGCTGAACGCCAAATCAAAGAGTACCTTGCAAAAGGGTGGATCGAGCCCAGTAGATCGCCGTACGGTGCGCCGATCCTTTTTGTGAACAAAAAGGACGGTGGTTTACGCATGTGCGTGGATTGCCGGGCGTTGAACAAGCTGACGATGAAAAATCGATTCCCCTTACCGCGGATTGAGGACCTTTTGGACCAACTCCAAGGCGCAAAAGTATCTTCGTCCTTGGATTTGTCTCAAGGATACCATCAAATCCGCATCACGGAAGATGATGTGCCCAAAACCGCGTTTCGAACGCACATGGGACACTATCAGTTCCGAGTGTTATGCTTCGAGCTTACAAATGCCCCGGCAACCTTCCAAGGAGAAATGAACCGAACGTTTGCCTAGCAACTCGGACAGTTTGTCTTGGTTTACCTGGATGACATCCTGATTTTCTCCAAATCAATGGAAGAGCACATAGAACATCTGCGCGAAGTTCTCGCAATCCTTCGGGAACAGAAGTTCTATGCGAAAGTGAGCAAGTGCAAGTTTGCACAAGATGAGCTCGAGTACCTTGGACACATCGTCGGCAAGGACGGCATCCGCGTCGACCCACGAAAAGTCCAAGCCGTTGTGGACTGGCCACGCCCCGAAAATGTTTGGCAGATTCGGTCTTTCCTCGGCCTTGCAAACTACTTTCGACGGTTTATGCAAGGGTATTCCACCCTGGTAGCACCGCTAACCAAGCTCACGCGAAAAGACGTGCGTTGGGAATGGGCATTTGATTGCGAGAACACTTTTCTCAAGGCCAAAGAGCTCCAATCCACGGCGCCTGTCCTAGCCCTTCCGAATCTATCGCAACCGTGGGAGGTTCTATGTGATGCGTCGGTAATAGGACTCGGAGCCGTCCTCATGCAGAACGGTCACCCAGTTGTGTATGAATGCCGGAAGCTCATTCCCGCGGAAACGCGGTACACGACTAGGGATCAAGAGCTCCTTGCGGTAGTACACGCTTTCAAGATGTGGCGTTGCTACCTCGGGGGTGCTAAAGGGGGTGTGACGGTCGTGACCGACCATAATCCATTGGTGTTTTTCCAAACGCAACCGAACCTGTCAAGACGGCAGGCGCATTGGAGTGAATACCTGAGTCGATTCCCGTTCACATGGGAATATCGGCCTGGACGCATCAATGTGGCCGATCCACTCAGTTGACAGCCTATGGAAATTAAAGCAACCACTGAAGTAAGTGGGTGTTTTATGGCCATTGCAACAGCAACAGTACAACCACCAGACCCCCCTGCACCTCTACTGCAACTACCATGAGAGATTATCCATTACGACGGTTTTGTAAACAGGATCCAGATGGGATATTGTGTGGATTCTTGGTTTCAAGACTCCCAGAATTTGGACAAGTACGGCTTGGTGGAGGCCGCACGAATCTTCTGGCACGGAGAACAAGTTGTTGTGCCAAACTCGGGAGACCTTCCAGCAAAGGTTATCTCCCAGTTCCACGACCCGCCGGTCGCAGGTCATGTGGGACCCCGAAAGACCGGACAGGCACTCTCGGACCACTATTGGTGGCCAGGGTGGAGTGTTGATGTCCGTAAGTATTGCATGACATGTGATCCATGTCTTCGGAATAAGGCTAGGAACAAGAAGCCTGCTGGACTCCTCCAACAACTTCCGATTCCTGGGACTCCATGGGAGTGCGTCAGCATGGACTTCATTACTGATCTTCCGGACATGGCCCGTGGCCATGATGCAATACTAGTGGTTGTGGATGTTTTGACGAAGATGACACACTTCATTCCTACAACCACTGACGTGAACGCAGAGGAGACCGCTCGTCTCTTCTTTGAGGGTGTCGTAAAGTACCACGGCTTGCCGTTGTGCATTATCTCCGATCGAGATCCAAAATTTGCTAGTAAGTTCTGGCAAAAGATGCACGAGTACTTCGGCAGTGAATCGCAAATGTCGACAGCATTTCACCCTCAAACTGACGGACAAACAGAGCGCATGACTCACACTCTAGAGCAGATGCTCCGCATGTACGTGGACCCTGCCATGCATGATTGGGACAAATTCCTAGCACCGGCAGAGTTTGCGGTGAACAACTTGGTGAACGAGTCCACACAGTTCACACCATTCGTGTTGAACAGTGGTCGGCATCCAGTGGTACCCTCTTCATTGGTGAAGAGTGGGAGTACAGGAGGGCAGGTTCCTTCCGCTCAAGCCTTTGCCGAGTGCATCGACTCCTTGTTACAGGAGGCAAAGGGTCACCTTCAAGCAGCTCGGCAGCGTCAAAAGGCATATGCCGACAAAGGTCGCCGGGAGGTCTCGTTTGACATCGGTGACAAAGTGCTGCTTAGCACTAAAAACCTTCGGCTGAAGTCGTCAGGGGCAAGAAAACTTCTACCGAACTGGATTGGGCCGTTTCCCATTGTGGCACGCATCGGGCCAGTGGCATACCGATTGCTACTTCGACCGAGTATGAAGATACATGACGTGTTTCCTGTGAGCCTGCTGGCTCCATACATGGTAGAAGGAACCTTTCAGCCACCGCCAGCAGTCCTAGCTGCCGACGGCCAAGAAGAGGTCCTTCGCCTACTCCAGCACCGAGAGCGTACTCTTCGGTCGCGCGTTGTCAGGGAGTACCTCGTTCATTGGGCTGGTTGTGGACCTGAACATAATTCATGGGAGCCCGAATCTCGGTTGCCCACAGGGGTGGTCAACGAGTACTAGGGCAAGCTTGCAGCTCGCACAGATTGACGCGTGGCAGGAGGTACCACCTGCACGCGGAAAACGTGAACAACATTCCCACAGGGCAGCATTCATGGACAGCGACCATAGCAGGTTGGGGACGCCCAACATGGTTGTCGCGCGGACGCTCCAGCCTAAAGGGGGGAGGCCGCTAGCCGTGCTGAACTACAAGCTGCAGCTTAGGTCTAAGTACCATGCATGTGTTCATGTCTAGCTGGTGATTGAAGTTATAAACTTTCTTTCACAATGATGACACACAGACTGACAATCCTACTTGTTGTTCATGAACCGGGACAGTTCATAATAAGTGGGGAGGAATATAGCGGGAGGCCTGGTTCGGCCCTCCCTCCTCGCTGAAGCGAGGGGTGGTTGCGCACCACCCCTCGCGTCAGGGAGGGCTGGCCGGCGGCCAGCAATTCGCTGGCTGTCAGCCAGCTCGCTGCCGGCCGGCTGGACGGCCGGTGGCCGGCCAAGCGACCGGCCGGCCACCGGCCGGCCAGCCGCCAGCCGCCGATCGTGGCCTCAGCCCGATCGGCAGCTGAGGGGCCACAAGGGCCTCAAGGGCGAGGCCTCGTGGCCTCGTGCCCTTGCCCCCCCTCGCCCTCCTTGCAAACGAGCAAGAGAGGATGAGGGATAGGGGGAGCGAGGGTGAGGTGGAAAAATAGCTGGCGCGAAATCGCCAGCGTGCCTCGCACGCGACGATTTTGCGCCAGAAAGACAAAACGTATATCGAAGTTCGTTTACGATGAACTTTGACATAAAGCAAATGAAGTAACTCGTGTGAACACACGAGTTCGAGGTAAAAACCCCCCGGTTTGGGTCCCAAAACCAGGGGTTTGGTTAAAAACGGAAATGGGCCTCCAGAGACCCGAAACATTCGAGTCTTCCTGCTCTGGGTCGTTGATGACAATTTCCCCTCAGTCTTGCAAAGGGGGTAAACCCCTGACGCAGACTGAGAACGCCATTCTGCAAACTCCGACGACGACTTCAGAGCAGGAGCTGGAGACACGACCCGTTACATGAGGTCTTCGACCTCACCTATACCATCTGGCACCCCCTCCTCTCCCGGTTTTTCTTATGACACCGAGGTCAAACGTGGAGCGGTGTAATTAATACCACTCAAATGCTGAAAATGGTGAGAGCTAGTACTAGAGCAAAAGATGTGTTGAAGTGTTAAAGACAAAAAAACCCCACTCCCCATAAAACGTAGAATACCATGAAAACATAGTCGCCTAATGTAGGTTATGGCATACTTCAATAGCCAAGTCAAAAACATATTTGGGTATCTAGCCAATCGTTTGCTAACCAGAAAAGATGCAGATTACATCCCTTGTCATCCTTCATTTGATGATTGTTTCGTCAAAGGCTTATGAAGTATAACATTAGCTACTTTTTTCATCAGTGAACAATCGGTCTAGAACCCACAATCACGAGGAAGAATCCTATGTATTAAACACCAGCATATGTGCTAGAGCACAACACATGTCGTGTCTTGTATTTAAAGCATAAAAGGCCTACATATCCTTTTCTGAAAAGACGCTCAAACACCAATCAAATCCGCTATCCATAGTCGTACCCAGTGGGATCATTGATTGACACCGTCAAAGAAAGAACACCCTTTGAATTCTTAATAGCACCACTCAAACTGCATCTTTTCCATGCAAACCATGTTTGATTTTGACCCCTAATCACGTGTTTTAGATTGTAGACTTACAATTACAAGGGCTCTTACTGGGCCCTTATGGTTGTTGCTTGAAAGACTAGTGATAGTGGAGGCATGGGACGTGCCACAAGTGCCAGCAAAGGAACACGCTCAATATGCTCGCATTATAGATACAAGACATGCATTATCTAAGGCCTGGGATACTCAGAAGCAGAGTGCACAATAGAGCCAGGGTTTCAGCACTTCAAGTTCCCACCTTGCCCATTTCTCGACACCCCATCAGATTAACCGCCTTTTCCCTTTCAGCATCCTTTACTACTCCCATGACTGACCAGGAAGGAAGTAGGTACGGAGGACCAGGAGGCAAACGAGGGTGTGGAAGAGTCTAAGAATCAAGAGGAGGAGAGTAATCTGGTGGCTGCTATGATAGTGGCATAGTACATGCGCTTGTCTTGCAATATGCTCCACTTTTAGTGAAGCACTATGCTTTCAACTCCTAGAGGGCACGAATCCTTGGCAAATAATCAAGTGGCATAGGCTTAGAAGTAAGACGCTCAAGATCTATGGCCATGACCTCCTTGAAGTTTTCAGAAAGTTTGAGAATGAGGTTGTCGGATATGAAGAGGACTGCTAGAAGCTACCCGGGCGCCCCTTTGATGAGGTCCTTGAACAATTTGAGACTACGAGCCCAATAGGCACTACCAATCTGATCATCACACATCACACGCATGTTCAGCAAAAATAAAGGGATTCTTTGTGGCTTGACCTGTCATTGTAATATGACCTTTGGTCTAATCATAGACACCAACTTGGTTAAGAGGTTTGCAACATGCCAAATCAGTGTTGTACGACCCGATCTCATTTGTTGATTTGTCCGTTATGACAAGGATGAGCGTTCAGATAACGCTGGAAAACAATGACTTGACATGGACAAAAGAAGGGAAATTAGAGGGATTTGGCTCATTGTGGTATTCCAAGAGGTGTTTTCTGAGAATCTCATTGCGAATCCAATGGGGCTAACGGTACGTCGTTTGGTTAAGCGTGGAGCTTTGTAGCTCCAAAACCCTAGTTTGACAAGCAGTTTTGGTACAAGTCCCTAAGTAACAAGTGAGCCCCTTGTTGTAGGTGAGACTCGCTAGTCAAGTCTCACCAATCGGCGGCGAGCTTCGTTCGCCGCCGCTCGACAGGGTGCAAGGGCGAAATCGCCCTGTGTGCCCAGAAAAGGTGAGATTGCACGTGCGAAGTCACATCCTAGGTCAGAAATGAGGAAACCTAAAACAGACCTACAAACATGCAAGTCGGGGTCTAATCTAGGTCGCACATCACAGCGAGCATAGTATGCCACATGAATCTCAAGGAGATAACTAGGTCTGCTAGCGAGAGCAGGCAAGGGTCGACGGCCGGCGGAGTGCGTGAGACAAGAGGGCGACGCCGCCACGTGACAGGCTTGGCGAGCACGTGTCTCCGCTATCGGCGTGGATCACCACCGATCGACGAGTCCTCATGCACAGTACACCTGAGGGCACATACGCACGAGTATATACATACAGAAGGTTATCATTTTCCCTTCGTCCATGCGCTGAAGTATTGTGGTGATGCCTTAAAGTCATGCTCGTGATGGAGTGGCAATGGGAGTACTTTGCTACAACTATGCCAGTTGCTTCAACCATTGTGGTGGGATCTCACGGGTTTGTTTCATAACTAGTGGATGAGCGAGAGTGGTGGAAAATACATAAGCAACGCCAATGGTCGAGGTTGGGGCAGTGACATCACACTCAAGTCGTCGCAAACTCACTTGAAGGGGACATGACATCATCGGTTGGTAAGCATTCCCCCCCCCCACTCTCTCCCGAGGTACATCTGCAACCAACCATTGTTGCCGTCAAAGATCTCATTGTCCCATGGTTCTTAGTTGCATTCATTGACGACACCACCATCCTTACTGCTGCACTCATGCACTAAGCAGCCGCCATCATAGATGCAATAGTTGTTGCGGCAACCACATTTGTAGCAGTAGCTAGGGCTTTGAATGCTCCTGCATTGACGTCGGCCGGGTGAGCTGCGGAGGCCTATACTGAGGCTGTAGTGGTTGTGGGCCCTATTGTTATTGCAGCTATAGACCTAGGCACACAGGTTGCAGTAGCCACATCTGCCATTGCCTCAGCAACGGCATCCATTTCGATTGCCACAAAAGTCACTGTAGCAGCCATCCATACCTCCACAATAGCAAGGACAACATCTGCATTTTCCACTTAATTGGTCGTCTCCTACATTGCTATTGCTTTCGTCTCCATCGTGGCAGCCTGCACCACACTCAGCGCCGCGTTCACCATGGGCACACTAGCCCTAATAGTTCACTCTACGTCTACTGTCTCCATCCTGGCTGTTGCCTCTGCTGCCGCCGTCCCTCCACATTTTTCTCACTTCCACTGGGGTAAAAAATGCTACCAAAGTCTGTCAGGCAGAGCCCCGACATCATCACCATGCCTGGTGACGATGATTACATCATCACACACCTGTAGAGTCAGTTGAATCTTGCACATGAGGCTGAGCGAGAGGCTCAGACCCACCTCAATCTTGGTAATGACAGTTGCGCTGCATTTCCCAATGAAGTCTCCGCCATAGTCCTGAAGCATCTCACTTTTGTGTCGGTCATGTCGTATTGCTATCTTGCTTATACCTTTACTGATGTCTCCTGTACGCATTCTACAGCTACTACTCAGCTTGTCGATTTCATGCCCACAACCACTCTTGACATTGTCAGGTGTCAGCGTGAAAATTTCTCTCAACCATCTATCATTACTACTCGGCTGGCCTTCTCCTTTTAGGAGAATCATTTCAGTGCCTGGACTAAAGGAGATCTTTTGTGGCACTATTATCTCCCAGCAATCCCTCCCTTCACCCTTGTCACTGATGAGTCCACTTGCACAATACATGCTCTCATCGCCGCTGCCCCATGAATGCTCGCCCATGATGTCATCACTAGTAGTGCAGACCCTGCTGCCTAACACCGAGCTGATCCCATTGGTACGTATACCATATTGCGATGCCGCACCACTATCAGTGGCCATGCTGCTCAAAGTGTGCTCACAATTCAACATGTTTGTGATGCGTGCAAGTGAATCAGCTTACACATACTTGGCATGTAGCTTCAAGCTCCTTTGTGAGCATGCCGCACTAGGCAATCTGTTTGATGTGCTCACCCTGGTCGATGGGTTACTCCCCGAACAATCCGACCTTCTTTGGGATGTCAAGGCCGACAAACTACAATCGCTCGCCTCCAAGCTTGTCCCTCCCCGGTCCCCTCCTTGTGTCGTTTCTCTCTACAACTCTACCGCTGAGTGCCTTGCTGCTTGGTGGACCAGTCTTCGGAACAAGCAACTGCACCATCGTCGCAGGTGTCGCCGCTACCATTGTTGCATCCTTTGCTCTCTCCTCCGGCGACTCCATCTCTTCTTCTTCCTCTTCCTCTTTGGCATGTACCGCCATTGCTCTTGCCTCTGAAGGCCGCAGATGTGGGCGTGGTAGGGACATGGGCAAAGGGAGTCCTCCTCCTCTCATTTTCCCAGTGAAGTGGTGTTCTGGAATTGCGGCTCTTCCAAACACTCTTCTCGGATGTGTCCTGCACCGCCTAATGATATGCACCTTGCTTGTACCATGCCTGCTCATTGGGCGCGTTCCGACGGCTCCTCCTCTATGGCCAGTTCCAGCTCCAGCTCAGCATCCTCGACTCTTCCTGGGTAAAGGCCTATTCTACCATAGGTGTCCTTGCCACGCCTTTGCTGGTTGAGTTCCCCTAGGTTTGGCCGCTACCCTATGGTGCCCCTAAATACGCGAAACCCCCTTGTCCGGCCTACTCCGCTCCTATGTAGTACTATCCTCCCTCAACTTCCTTCACTCCATCACCTGCGCCTTTTGTCAGCGGCGAGCGTGAGCTAGAGCATTGCCTTATGTGAAATCTGCACCTTTGCGACCAGGGAGGTGATAGTATGGTTGCGTTTGTCAGAGGTCCCCTTGTCACACTGATACTGTCCTTCATGGCGACCCTCCGGTCATGTCCTTGGATCACCGTTAGTGTCTATTCCGTGGATCAAGCACTCGCAACCCGTTGTCCTTGCACGTTGTCTTGCACTCTGTGACTCTTTCTCTCCAGTGGCTTCTGGGTCCTTGACTCCGACGCCACTTACCACATGACTCTCGTTCGTGCCTCTTTCATCTCGTGGGGTCTTGCTAGTTCTGTTTGCTTTGTTCACCCTGGCTCCGACTAGTTACTCCCGGTTCAAGGCATTGGTGTTGTTCATTTCGTTGGCCCCAATGTGTTGTTCTTGCCCGACGTCCTGTATGTGCCCTCGCTGGAGCTCAGCTTGCTTTCGATGACCTCTCTAGACAATCAAGGAATGGATTTCTCAGCCAATCAGCGTGTTTGAATTTTTTGTCTCCGTCCCTCCAAGTGTGTTGTCTTGGAAGGTGTCAAATGCAACAAGTTGTACCATGTTCCTCTGCATACACCTTTCGCACCCTCTATTGGCTCCTCTCTTGTTCACGTCGCTTGATCGCTCTTTGTCTTGATTATTTCCAGCACTTGCATCGCCGTCTACGTCACGTGCACATCGACACTATCATCAACATGCTCCTCCTCCAGCTCGCCCTTGGTCCATCACCGTCCACCTTTTTGTCGCCGTGCCTCTCAGACTGCCTTGGCTGTGCCCAAGGCAAGATGCATCGCTCCCCTTTTTCCCAGTCTCCCTACCCCCTAGATCTTGTTCACACTGTTGTCATGGGCCCTCTTTCCCATGAGTTCCTTGGGGGGGCTGGCTGATATGTCCTATGTTTGACCGATGGTTTTTCCCGCTTTCAATCGATCTTCACTCTTTGCGAGAAGAGCAATGTGTGTGATGTCCTCGCGACATGGCTCCTCTAGGATAAACATTGGTGTCAGCGGTTTCTTCGCACTTTTGGCAGTGACCGGATCAGTGAATTCCTTGGTCCAACCACTCGTCTCTTGGAGTCCTAAGGGGTGTGTCTGGAGACTTCCGCTCCATACACACCCCCGCAAAACGATGTCTAGGAAGTTTGGAATCAGCCTTTTGCTGATGGTGTGCACACTCTTTTGTCCGATCTTTGCCTTTGAGGTGATGAGTTACATGACCTGGGTTTTGAATCCTGTTCCCCACGGTCATCTCCCTCACACCGTCACCTCTTTTGAGCGTTGGTATGGTTCTTGTGCCTATCTCCACCTTGCTCGTGTCTAGGGTAGCATTGTGTACGTCTCGCTTCCGGAGGAGCTTCATGATGGGAAGATTTCCCAGCGTGGGTGTCTGTGCCCCTTTCTAGGTGTCTCTGCCTAGTCCAAGGCCTGGCGCTTATGGGATCCAGAGCAACAGCGAGTCGTTCAGTCTTGTGGTGCACTCTTTATTGAGTCCATCTTCCTTTGTGACCTACGTTGCCCTTCGTCTGATGTCTCCCTACTACCGCTCTCTCGGTTGCGAGGGGACATCAACCTTGCCATTTCCATTCTTACTAGAGTTCTAACTGCTATCCCTTCCACGAAGCCTTCACCCTCGTTGCGTCCGAAGGCATCCTCCTCCAAGCCAACTCGTTCCCATTCGTCAACCCAGACAGTGCACCCCACTACCCCTCCTTCCCCTTCTATGTCCTCGCCTCTTGCCTTGTCTGAGGCCGTGTCTCCTTTGCACTTTACCTCGGATCCCTCCACTCCGCTTGCCTCAACCGTGCCCAGTCCGCCAACTCCCGCTCCATCTCCGCCTGGTGTGCCCTTCAATTTTGCGCCAGTCTCACCCTTTTTCCGTGGTGGACAACTCTCTCGACCTGCTCCTCGAGTATCTTGGCGTCCCACTCTTGGTCATCTCAGTCTCACCTTGAGCAATTGCCAGCATTGCTGATCGTCATGAATGCCTGGGGCCTGACCACAAGTGTTTTCCACCCTATCTATGCCCTTGGGTAATCACTGCTTGTGACGAAGCATGAGCAAGCACTTGAAGCTGCCATTCCTGGCAGTGTCACGAAGTCTCTTGCAACCGTTGTTGCGTGGCCGGAGTCGACGAATCCCACCACAATACAACAAGCACGTGCGGCACCCGACTCAAAACAATGGAAAGCTGCCATGCAGGATGAGCTCATAGTTCTAGATGATCATGCCGTATACAAGCTGGTCAATCTACCGGCGGGTTGCAAGGCCATTGATGCCCAATAGGTTTTTTGCTGGAAGTACAAGCCCAATGACGAGCTTGACAAATAAAAGGCACGCCTTACTGCCAAGGGGTTTTCCCAAGCTCCCGGTGATGACTTTGACAAGACATTTGCCCCCATATGACGCTACACCAGTGCCCGAGCTCTCCTTGGTCTGGTCACACACCATGACTAGGAACTTGCACAGATGGGCATCAACAAGGCCTTCTTGCACGGACGTCCGGATGAGGCGATCTACATGATCCAGCCCCCAAGGTTTGTTGAAGGTAGGGACCGATTCTGGAGACTACACAAGGCCCTCTATGGCCTTAAGCAGTCCTCACGGTGGTAGAATCAGGAGATCACCTCAACCCTTGAGAAAGGGGAGTACCGAAAAAGCACAGTAAAAAACACCCTCTTTGTCTTCCCACTGTCCGCACCATTTGCCGCCATCCTCGTCTATGTTGACAATCTGTTGATCGCATGTCGGAATCAAGCGAAAGTGGTGTCTGTCAAGAATTTCCCACAGACGACATACAAGATGAAAAATCTGGGTCCAGCTCGTTGCTTTCTAGGCATGGAGCTTGAGCGTAACCATGCTTGTTGCTTTCTACACGTTCACCAGGGTGCGTACGTTAGGAGCCTAGGGTAGCGCTTTGCCTCCCTCCTCGAGGCCACGCCCACTACGTCCACACCGATGGCCCCTATTGGGCACTGGCTACTTGAAACACTAGATGTGTTAAAGCTGGGGGACCCAGTGGATGTGACTGACTACCTGCGAGTCATAGGGTCTCTAATGTACCATGCCACTACCATGCAAGTAGACGTTGCCTTTGTATTGAACCTTCTAGCGTAGTTCACACAGTGCCTCAAAGTGCGGTACATGGAGGCGGCGATACGAGTCATTGAACTAGCTTGTGCGTAGGTTGGGGTAGAGGTGTTGTTGATGCAGTGTGTGGGAACCCACGCTCATTGCTTAGTCTGCTACACTAGTGCCTAAGTCAGAGAGCTTTGGTTTGATACTCAAAAGTGCACGCACCACATTTAGCACCCTAAAGCAGCTCGAATGAAGCAACGACTCATTAGGAAAGATGAATCAGGAAACAACTGAGACCTCTCCCAATTCTAACCTCACCTCAGCACTGTGAGGCTTGTTACCCAGAAAACTAGCCAACTAGGAAAATCCTAGCATTATCCTGTCTGGTAGAAGTTTCCTAGGTGTGATATGTTAAACACCAGACAACACAAAACCCGGGTGTTTGTCCGTTTTGCCTGAAAACAGAACCATACCAGAAAAACCAAGGTGTAAACACAGTCGTATAGTCACAATCAGCAAGAAAAATGGCTATGAGGAGTTACAGTTGCAAGAACTTAGGCATCGTCTACACTATTTCTTAGATTCAACTACGACTACTGATGACGTGAAAATCAAGGGTAGCTGCTGATAGACTTGGTTGTGCAAGGGTGCAGTATAAGAAGCACGAGGAGGAGGAGAACCACACACTTGGCTTCATAGAGACACGTCCACTCCAACAAACAGCGTCCCGTCGGCATCAACATCCATCCAGCCAGTCGCCTATATGAGCATGTTCACCAGACAAGAGGTCACAATATGAGTGAATGAGGTCGTGCACAGATCAAACAACAACACAGGTATGCACTCTCTACCCCTCGTGTTGGCCTCTCTTACCAAGAACATCCGTTAGTGGTGGTTGATGGACACACTTAAAGTGATTGGATGCATGATGTGGATGCTTGCAGTCGCATGGGCTATATCGTCCTTGTCGGTGGGACAACGATCTCGTGGAACACTGGCGAACAAGGTTGTGTGGCAAGTAGTTCTAGTGAGGCTGAGTATGTTGCTCTTGGTGCATGCACTTGCTAGACCGTTTGGCTGTGCCGCTTGCTCTAACAACTCTGCGTTCCCATCTAATGCATCAATTTCCACTGCAAAAATCAAAGTGCAAAGGCTATTGCTGAGAACGATGGCATCCATCACACTTGTACGAAGCATGTCGGTGTTGAACATCATTTTATGCGTGAGCGTGTGGCTGCAGGCAATGTCGAGATTGTATGGGTTGACACCATATAGCAGTGAGCTAACTTCCTCACAAAGGTACTCAGTAGCAACGACTTCAAGGCGGTCGTGCATGGTGTCGGGCTGTCCTGCGCGCATGACACTCCTCCTCTATCTCTTATGCCAGTGCCTATACAGTCATGTGTTACTTCTTGTGACGTTGTTGCTGTCATTGTGAGTGTTCATGTGCGGTTGACTGTGCGTCATGGGGGAGTATTGGTGCATGTGTCACTACCACGTGGTGACCTCTTGCCTCGATGCACACTCCCCTCCCTTTTGTAGTTGACTGACCAACACCAGATGCTGAGCTCCTATGGCGGTGGTCTCGTACGCTCAGCCAACTCCAACGACCAATGGATCTGCATGATTCACAATTCTCACATGTGCTTATGCCTCGGGCACACGCAGGGTAATTGACTTGCTTGCTTGGCATAGCCTGAACTGGGTCCTCGATTATGCCTAGCTGTTGCAGGGCACTCTCTGAGGAATACGGGGATAAACTATTTTCAAGATTAGAAGGTAGTGGTTCGAATCACCGGTCTAGTGGGCAAAGTGCAATAGTGAGCCAGCTTCTCGCTCACTTGTCCCCCCACGGAACACTATGGTGGTGTGTGACTCACGATTTATTGTTTGTTCTCTCTCGTGAGCTAGAACTGAATGTGGCCTGACACGTTTCATGGCTTTGTGCGCTTGAAGGATCCCCTACACCCTTCATTGTTCAGTTGCATTCGACATCTTCCTATTTCTTGTTACGACAAGTGAGGGGGCT
>SZWC01014765.1:53169-73039 GCA_023375785.1 Penium margaritaceum
CCCCCCCCCCCCCCCCCCCCCCCCAAATCTGCGTGTGCGGTTTGGAAGTAAATCAGTTGCTATGTGTGTAAATTCAAGCATTTAAAAAATAGATTCTTTGAATAAGGTTTTGAGGACGGTGTTGTTACATACCCATCGTTGGGGTCAATAGATCAGCGGTGCCCATACTTGAAGCAAAAAAGACGGTGGTGTCCATAGTTGAAAACAATATGTCGGCGGTGTCCATAGTGGAAAACGAAATGACAGCCATGCCCATGGTGAAAAACAAAACGACAGCCATGCCCTCGGTTAGTGTCCGTTATGTGCATATCTGATATATACTTCATGTTTCTGACAGATTTGAGATGGATTCAACATCGGTGATGAGACAAAGTGCTAGTGCATCGTCAGCCAATGTATGCGTAACATGGAATGCAATTCACTTCGTTCCATAAGGTTATGAAGCCATTTTTAGGGGGGTACAACGTTTCATATAGCAATGACTTTGGCTCGTAGCTACACGCTGCAAACCATATGGCTGATTGCGTCACCCAAGTAATGTGATTGAAGGGTCCTGGAAGTTTATCATCTTGAAGATTGGTTTACGAACGCGTCCCTCTCTTTGTGCGGATTCTTTTCTGACTTGACAGCCTGTTTTGTTGCAAACAGTGCAAGTTTCTAGAGTCGCAATGTACCTCGCATGATGGACGGCTATCATGCGAGGCCCTCGACTGCTCTTAAAGCTACGGTGCAAAATGTGTTTTCTAGAGTGAGGCATGCGCGTCGTGGGGGGTTCTGGCCTTGTTGGCCACTGCGTTGTAGCTCACCGTTGATGATCTTGCACCCCTTTACGAGGCCTTGGCTGAACGCGCATGGGAGACGAAATGGGGGTATCAAAGTTTTTTAGTGTCATGTTTTATGCATGAGGTGTCCAGGTTTTCTCTCGATAGTGAGGGACACGCAGTAGATAGTTGGAGCTTTCACATCACCCTAGTTGCCACCCGACGACAGCAATGATGACGTGAATGGTGAACCTTGCTTGGCGCGCCAGTCTCCTCATCACGTAGACGACGAAATTTTGCAAACTGCACTCGACAATGCTCCATGCTTTGTAATTGAGGCTCCTCTTAGGATGTCTTACTGCACTTGGCACCTCATGCAAAACATGCAGTCCCAGTGCCAGGGCTGGTCGGGCTCTCTGTTGTAGAGCTTGGCTCACGTGACAACACAGGAGGACTGGGATGCCTGCTTGTCCGAGATGCGCCAGTCGGCTCCAACGGCTGTGGACTACCTGTTGGGTGGTTATGGGGAGCCAGGCATCCCCAAGGAACAATGGAGCAGACTCTATTGCCCTGTACCTATGGTGGATAGACCACAAGAAACACCATGGAGTCACTCAATTGTAAGCTTGTGGAGCTCCAGAAATTGTACCCATTATTATGCTTTGTGAACCTCCAAGTCTTTGTGCAAAGACTCTGGCAAATCCAGGGCAAGATGGCTCATGACATTGAGGGCAACGTTGCGTCGGCTCTGTACCTGAAGGTGAAAAACAACCATGACTGTTGCCGAGAGTATAGCTTGGACCTCGATGGAAACAACATGGGGCCTTGGAAAAGTGGCATTGTTGTGTGCCCAAACGGCAGTCCACACCACTTGAACAATTGCACCAAAAAGTGCTCATGCGGCAGGTGGCATGAGTATGGGGTGCCATGCCCGCATGCCTGTAGTCTCCTACTTGAGAATGCCATGAATCCCGTGTTGCACATGGAATTTGGCGACCTCAATCTCAGCTACAAATGCATGCACAACACCTTGTTCCCCCTGCCAAAGGTGAAGCTTTGTAAAGCCGGCTGAACCAAAGTGGCTACAGCCATGACGCACGTCACGGGCGTAGGCATCCAGCCACAGTGAGACTATACGGGTACACGAAGGTGAAGAAGCGACGCATCTATGCACGCAGTGGGAAGCAAGGCCACATGCGTCGTGCATGCCCTAACATGGAGGCCCCATGTTCTTGGCAGATGGCAGCCGCATGTGTCACACAGCTTGAAGCAGAGCGTCGCATGAGGGCGTCCTGCAGGTCGAACGTGTTTGCCATGGGTTACTCTGGGGATGAAGCAGAGGATTTCCCCCTTGCTGAAGAGGAGGCGGAGTCGGACGAGGAGGAGGGGGAGGAGGAGGAGGACGAGGGGGAGTTGGGTGGGAAAGAGGAGGGCAAGGAGGGGGGGAAGGTAGAGGAGGAAGCAGACGAAGAGGTCGACCCACATGATGAGGTAGTCAACCCCATCTCTGTCTCCAGTTGCGATGAAGGAGTTGACCACAATGATGAAGAGGATCATGAGGATACATGGATGGATTTCCATGAGGAGGTTGACAACATCAACCGTTCGTTTAGTACAAGGTGAGTTAGTCTCATTTTGTCAACCTCCAATGTCTTAGTTTGCATTCCCATAACTATGTATTCATGTCAGCGCATGTTTGTAAAGCATGGTCCTAAATCATATCCCCCCTCTTGTTTGCTTCCATGTATGCGCTTTGCAGAGCTCTCTGAAGGCCAACCCCTATGGAGGAGGTGCATGCCAGATTACAAGTGGCCCCAAGTTGTATTCCTCCATTAGACTGGTTCCCAATGTGAATGTAGTTAGGATGGTAGGTTTGTACAAGTCAGCTTCTGTTAGAGTTTAACTTCTCAATGCTTCTCATTTCATGAATGATTTCCAAATTCCATGTGTGTTGAAATTCATTCACAAGGAAAAACCAAAAAAATGTCTACAAATGGCGCTCTGACTTGGCCATTCCATTCGCCTTGCATCGACTATCTCTTTTATCTAAGCACTTGGCCAAGGAACTTCAAACATGACTTCATGTGATCCACATGACTTGTCTGTGGTCTTTGTCTCGGGAGTTGGCGCAAAATTGGTGTGTCAAACACTCTATTCCTATTTGTGGCAGCAAAGAAGTACAAGATTTGTAGCGATGTGCCAGTGTACAAGTGAAGGAGAATCAGATGACGTGCATGGTGGAGACATTTTCTATGAAGAAGAAGATGAAGAGGAAGGGGTCAAACAAGATGAAGAGGATGAGAACATTTTCTTCATTGCATTACCCTGTCAATGATGGCACAGATGTGGATGTGAGGTGTGCCAGTGACTCTCGTTCTGTAGTGTCCTAGATCCAACGTGGCTGGATGCACAGTGGTTTGAGTAGTAGAGCTTCTTCATGGCTGTCTGGAGAGATGTAGTGCTTTGTTAACGTGACAATTATGTCCATTGTGATTATGAAATCCAATACCCATGCAATAAACAGCGATTGTATCCATTTCTCATACCATAATAATTCATCAATGCCTCATACTGAAGTATGTTCATGATCATGCATTCATTACGTGTAAGCAATGTGATGGAGGCTATGTGGAAAATAACACTTCCAACGCACTCTCACAGTCATGTATTCAAAGAATATACAACAGCATAGCTGTAAAGATTAAAACAACCTAGGCCATGATTGTCAGGGAATCAATACTGAAATGCTCATAATGATGCCACGTAGCAAAGTACACACTACACCCTAAACACTATGGTAATGAGAAAATAATATCCATAAACTATACTTCAAACCCCTGAGACGTAACAATTTACGACGAAGAAACATGTTTCACATGAATGATCTCACATACCACTTAAAAGACTGGGCAAGGTGGACATGATTTGCCAAAAAAATAACAACGGTAGCATGCAAAATAGCCACTACGGCTCCCATGGCTCGGGACATTTGGGCGGCCTACTACCCGACATGGATACTCCCAAGTTCCATACCATGTGTTCCAGAGTCACAACAGATAGGGCCCATGATGGTACTTCATGGCCCAACTCCACGTTGCGAACTACATACCGCTCCCACTCGTCCTTCAATGCAACCCATGCCCAATGAGTCGCCACAGGGTCCGCTACGGGAGTACTCCATCCTTGATGTGCCATGCCATTTGGTCAGACGTCGGTGTCCAGGTCAATCCAATGTGTAGTCAAAGTTATAAAGTAAGTGTGAACAAAGCGCGGTGTGAGAAAATGCTTGGAAGCTTCCTAACCTTGCGACTGCTGATGTGGCGATACTGTCCAGGTAGCTTGCACAGTAGCAAGCAAGTAGGTGCAAGAAACAATAAGGGTCAGGCTAGGGAGACGCAAAAAGTCTCATAACCTCCAATAGCTTTGTAGTGGAGAGAGAAATGACAACTGAAAAGCACATAGCATTAATAGCTGCTGCGGCGCATGACGGGTGACCCACGCAACAGTGTCACTTTGTCCTATAACAGGCCTAGAACCATTGTTTTGGACGTAACTCTGTGCACAGGTATTCAAATGCAACACCGTCTAAACCTAGAGATGTAGAATGCCGAGTCTGACTCTATGACTAGTCACACACACAAGTCTAGCATCGATCGGTGGGCAGACAATGCAAAACATACAAATCAGGCTCAAGAGCTAGTCCACAAAAAGAAATTGAGCGTGTATAGAGAAACCGCAAAGTACCAAGGCAAGCACCAAGGACGTTGTGGCAGCTATCCAGCAGCTGTTGGCGGATGGAGCCACCACTCGTCTGTGCTCTGGTGACAGTTGCATCTGCATCAAGGATCTGCACGAGCATGGACATAGCTGAGTGGTCACAATAAGCTATATAAATAGAGGAATATGGCTCACATCACAACACTCCCCCACGACCCGATGGTAGGCATGTCCATACACGTGCAAAACTGACACAAGTGCGCAACATGATGCTAAAAAGACCATGCTCAGAAACCGCACTCTCAGCCACTCTCATGCAAGGGGCAAAACCTGACAGAACAAATGGCCAGCATGAGATTTTCACACGCAAGTGCCTTGGTCAAGAAGTCAGCCCGCTGCATGTTCGTGTTGACCCAAATGAGGGAGATCACCTATCTCTCCATAAGATCACGCACAAAATGATGCTCAACATCAATTTGCATCGTGCGTGCATGAAACACACTAGAGTTCTTTGCAATGGCAAGAGTACTCTGGTTGTCACAATGCATAACGATGCAAGGCATCGACTGACGCAACTCACAAAACAGGTGCTACAACCACATTGCCTCAGCAGCCCTAGCCCCAACCGCAATATACTCAGCCTCTGATGAGCTGGTGCAGTACAACCCGGCTTGTTGTTGCGCCACGACACAGTAGTGCCACCAAGCAGGAACATGTAGCTTGTCCAACTGCGCCCATCAAGACTCCACGCCCAGTAACCGTCTGTGTAGTCGTCGATTACCACCAAATACTGCCGTCAAAAGCAGAGTCCAAAGTATGGCATGGACACAACGTATCGTACCACTTGCATAGCCTTGTAAAGGGCTCTCGCCCAAGGACACTATGAAAACTGTGAAAGGAGGTGGATGGCGGAGGAAATGTCAGGTTGTGTGGATTTTGCTAAGTACATCAAAGAGTAAATCAGGCGTAAGTACATGGTCACGTCCACAGTGTCCCCCGGCTGTGTTGGATCATCTACCTTCAGAGCATCCCTCCCGTCACGTGTGATAGGGGTGGAGGCTGTGGGAATTGCACCAAGGAGATCAACAACCCGCTCCCCCACAACACAGGAGTAACGTGCCTGATGCAACAAGAGTTCTTACGATCACACACGATCTCTATCCCAAGAAACGTAGTTGCAGGATGAAGGTCCTTCATCCTGTCGAAAGCTTGAAGGAATGCCTTGGCCTCCTTCACCGCATCCATCGAAGGAGAGAATGAGGAGGTTGTCCACGTAGACCAGGTTGGCGGTGAGGCCCTCAGCTTTCCATCTAAGAATGAGGGATGGATTCGCATCATTCCGCACATAACCTGCACGTGTTAGTATGGCGGTGATCTATAAGTTCCAGCACCTCGTTGACTGTTTCAGGCCATACAAGGCCTTGCGCAAGCACCAGACCTTGTCACCGACCTCAAATTCAGGTGGCTCAACCATGTAGATCTCCTCCTTGAAGGTGCCATGGAGGAATGCGTTGTTCACATCCATCTGGTGTGGCTCCCACTTGTGGTGAGAAGCAACCCCAATAGAGCGCGAGCGGTGGTCATGCGGGCAAATGGTGTAAAGGGTGCAAAGGTGTTAGTGAAATCTACACCCTCAACCTACGAGAGTCCCTTGGCTGTCAAGCAAGCCTTGTCACAATCCATTTTGTCATCAGGATTCACCTTTTTGTAAAAGACCCACTAGGCCTGTACAGCCTTCCGCCCACGCGATAGGTCGACAAGCTCGTAGACCCCGTGCTCACGGATGGCTCTCAGCTCATCCTCACTAGCAACATGCCACAAGTCTACATCTTGAGCTAAGAGTGATTCCTTCAACATGCCTGGATCACGCTTCGTGGAGGGAGAGATTTAAGTGCCTAGGACACATGCCTCTAGACTCATTTTGACCACGACAAGGTTGGTTGTGGCATCGCAAGCGATCGAGAACTCTCGGGAGACCAACTCAAGGCCGACAGGACATGCTGGATGCACCTTAGTGTATTCTGCCTGGACCCTCAGGCCAAGGGCCTTCGTGCTAGGCTCGCCACTCTAAACGGTACAATTCGGACGTCTAGGTTCTAAGTCAGTAGAACATTGAGCCCTAGAGGCTAGTGGTCGGAGACAACCGCCAGGCTTGCGGGAGTAGCCCGATGTAGGAGTGCCCACCTTAGGCTATAGAGTAGGCTGCTGGACCATAGCCGTAGGTGCATGCACGGAAGTGCGTGTAATAGAGGGGACTAATACTGGTGCAGAATGGGGTGTTCCTGAGGGGACTGATGCTCGTACGGGATGAGATGTGCCCGAGGGGTCAAACACGCGCACAGGATCAAGTGTGTTGAAGGGGACCGGCACTGGCACGGGACCAGGTGTGCCAGAATGGTCTGACACCAGCACATGATCAATTGCGTCAGAGGGGACCAACATTGGCACGGGATGAGATGTGCCAGAAGGGTCTGACACCAGCACTTAAACAAGTGTGCCTGAGGGGACTAATGAGGCTACTGGTCCCACAGCCACGATGGTAGGATCGTCAGCAGTTGGAGACCGGACCGCAAGTGAGGAGGCCAAGACGGACCCATCCACAAGACATGTCTCCCCAATCCGTCAGGAGGCCAAAGAAGCAAAAACGTGGTCAGCGGCCTACGACAGAATGCTGGAAAAGTCGTGGTAGGTGACAGCCTCAAAGAAGAGAGCATCTTAAGACTCAAAAATGCGATGGCGAGAATGGTCCCAAAGACGCCAGACCTTTGACCGTGGGGAGATGCCGAGGAAGATACACATGCATCCACGAGGTGAGACCTTGGACTCTTGCTAGTCCTCAGTTTACCAGACGTAGGCAAGAGACCCCAAATGTGGGTGAGACGGAGGTCAACACGATGGCCAAACCACTACTCATACGGCATGACATGGTATGGAAGTGGACCATGCGGCAAGCGGTTCCAGACCCACGTCATGTGGAAGAAGCCCTAAAAGACAGAGGACTTGGAAAGACTGCAGTCCGACTACATAGCACAAACCGCATCCTCCATGGTGCGGCTCCAATGCTTAGACACACCATTTTGCTATGGTGTACCAGGGGTGCAAAGCTGGTGAAAGGTTTGAGTGGACCGACTCTAGTGGGCGTAGTGCGTGAAAGGAGGATTCAGGGTACGAGCAGCAATGCAGCTTACCCTGACCTGACTCCTCTTTGCTGGGCACAAAAAAGGCAATCGGTATTGGGTTGCTTCTGAAAAAAAGATGCGTTAAGACCGAGGGCTGGCTGAGTTCGAATGAGCTTAGACACAATGTCCGAGCTCACATGGTAGAGGCGACGATGTAACAAGCGCTGGTGCTCAAGGGAGAGAACACTAGTAACAAGCATACACAGAGGAGGGAGGGGGACAAACAAAGGGAATGCAATGAGACACATGATAAAGGTCATCAAGAACAAAGGCACAAAGCACGATGGCACGTGTGCTGAGAGCGGTCACTGTGGAAGAGTCAGTAGAGTACTCAAAAGTGAGGCCCATCTTGGTCCATGCACGGACAGAGAGCAGGTTGAGCTCAAGAGCAAGGACAAAGAGCACATCAGAAATGTACAAGGGTCCAGACAGACCATCAAACCACACAAATCTAACTCCCTACATGAGCAACAACACACGCAACGGGACCCAGCACAACGAAGTCAGTACGATGACAGATCATGTGATGGGTGGCACCAAAGTCAATGATCCAGGTGCCACTCAGCTCAGGATGAGTCGTCGACACAATGCAACATGCCACAAAACACTCTGCCTCTGCTAGACGCTCAGCAGAGTACTCAAATCAACGACAAACAACATGGATTTGTGACTTGTCAAGCCATTTGGTACTGTCAGGTCCATCCTCATCGCAAGCCGACTGAGCTCCACCACAAGCATCATCACGGGCAACAGACGCAGAAAGACAAGCTAATGCTGTACCACTCAACTGTAACAACACACTCACACCTCCTTGAGTACGAAGCACCAATAGCAGATGAAGCTACGTAATCGTGCCATCCCGAGGGTCCATGTAATTTCCACCGCCTGGTAAAACGGACACGTCTCCTGCAATCGTGGTCGCGAAGCGCCCCGACCGTATGTCACTCAAGGAAATCTGCTGCATGTGTGTCGCCTAAAGGTTGCGCATGATCCAAGTGCAGTCAAGGAGTTGCTTACACTCCGTGTGGCTGTGAGCGCCTCCATAATTGTAGCAGTATACACAATGTCCACTGCCACTAAGAACGGGCTGCTCTTTTTCCTTCTTTTACTATTGATGTCGTCCCTTCCCGCGTCACTTCTTCCCCTTCTTCTTCCATCTGACCACTACAACACCGTGAGTGTGACCACTTCGGGTAGAGGAGGAGGAGGAGGAATCAGTAGAAGTGGGAATGGTGAGCTCAGAAAAAGGCGTACAAAGGGTTGTAATCACTACTACAACAAGTGGACTCTAGTGATGGCCGATAACAATGTCATGAGCCAATGTGGCCTTGAGGAAGTAGCGATGGACCCAAGGAAACTGTTGGAGTGACTCCGACAACTCATAGAGTGCCACATTAGTCCGCAAAGAGCTTTATGTAGTCCAAGTGCGCCCCCATCATGATGGTGTCGAGTGCCTACAACCGTGTCCCACCACCGGTCCTAAGGCACGTGTAAAAGCGAATCGAGCGCCTTTGGCAGACAACTGCAAGCTCCGTGGCACCCTGACAGAGGGAGTGACACTTACGTTGTCCGGCAGCCCTCGTAGTATGGGTTTCCGCAGCAAGTAATGTCAGGACCAGCTCCCAGGCCTGGGCCGGATTTGCTCTAGTCCCGGTCCCGGTCTCACTCAGAAACGGGCGGAAGTCAACCATAGTCTTCCACGGCACGGCGCAGAGAAGACTACACATCACTCTTGCTACTTGCACGCTGCCAGTAGGAGGTGACCGTGGTTTAGGGTTTAGGGTTTAGGGTTTAGGGTGGGCGCTCCCTCCGCCGCATCTGCTCAAAACGTGTGGGCGAGTTTCTGGGGGAGACCACTCTTTTCCTTGCATCCCGTGGCGTCCATCATGAGATGTCGGCGCCGTACACGCCCGCCCAGAACGGGGTTTCTGAGCGGTGGAATCGCACCATGGCCGACGCCGTCCGTACCATGCGGGTGGAATCTGGCGGCTCTGGCGGCTTCTACTTCGAGGCCATGACCTACATGACATGGGTCTAGAACCGAATTCCCCAATGGACCCATTCCTCGTCAGTCCACCCCATACCAGCATTGGTGTGGAGAACGTGCCGACTTGCATCCAGCCCATGTCTGGGGCTGTATCGCCATCGTCTGGTTGCCTGCCCCGTCCCAGGGTGGCAAGCTCGACCCTCGCGGTCGCCCGTGCACCTTCCACGTCGTCTTCCGTCAGTCGAAAGCCTGGCGATTTTGGGATCCCGCTTGCCATTGCATTGTCGAGTCCCGGGATGCCCTCTTCTTTGAGGATGTGTTTCCCCATGACCTTGTTCGCTTTGGCGCGTCAAAGTTCCTCCCGTCGCGTGGGGGAGTGGTGAGTTCATCCTCCGTCTTCCCGCGTTTGGGTGGTCCATCGCCTGCGTCCACGAACCCACTTTCGCCGACCGCCCTGTCCGTGTCCGCCAGCCCCTCAGGGCCGGCTTCCTCGTCTGTGGCTGCCAGCCCCTCAAGGCAGGTTTCCCCGTCTGTGGCCGCCAGCCCCTCACGACCGGCTTCCTCGTCGGTGGACGTCAGCCCCTCAGGGCCGGCTGCCCTGTCTGTGTCCTCCAGTCCCTCGGGGCCGGCTGCCCCGCCCGTGTCCTCTAGCCCCTCAGGGCCGGCTGCCCCATCCGTGTCCGCCAGTCCCTCAGGGCCAGCTGCCCCGTCTGTGTCCGCCAGCCCCTCGGGGCCGGCTGCCCCGCCCTTGCCCGCTAGCCGCTCAAGGCTGGCTACCCCGTCCGTGTCCGCCAGCCTCTCAGGGCTGGCTGCCACGTTTGTGTCTGCCAGCCCCTCAGGGCCGGCTGCCCCGTCCTTGTCCACCGGCCCCTCCAAGCGAGCCGCCCCATCTGCGTCTGTCGGCCCCTCAGAGCAGGCTCCCACGTCCGTGTCGGCTCGCTACACACACGGTCCATGCAGGAGCCTCAGGCCCAGGGTCCTGATAGTTAGCACTCAGGCCACCTCTGCACGTCCTCTCACCCCACGACCCCCTTGGAGAGATGCAGATCCATTGCCTCAGAGGCGTGGCTCCAATCCCACGGTCGTCAGTGGGGAACTTGGCACCAAGGCACTTGGTTTGGCCACACTGTCAGTCATTGCGGACCTACATCCAGGGTCGGCTTTGGGCTACGCCCAGCTCCATCAGGAACATCGGTATGCCATTATGGTCACACTCACGCAGCTGCCACCAAGGGCACGGAACGTGCATGCCCTCACTGTCCACCCCACTGAGCGACCAAAGGACCCAGCCACCCTGCGCAAGGCTTGGGCGTCTCCCGAGGCCGCACACTGGGAAGCGGCGTGCACCGACAAGCTAGCTGCCATCCGGCAACATCACGTCTACGAGCTTGTCGACCTTCCCCCGAACCGCAAGGCCATCGGTGCCATGTGGGTTCTCCGGCGGAAATGGAAGCCAGATGGGTCTCTAGACAAGTACAAAGCCCATCTCACGGCCAAGGGGTTTTCTCAGATATTTGGGATCGACTATGACCAGATCTTCACACTTGTCATTCGGTTCTCCACCAGCCGTGCGTTATTCAGCCTGGCTGCACAACATGGCTGGGAACTGCAGCAAATGGATGTGAGCAACGCCTTCCTCCATGGCTCTCTAGAGGGCAAGGAGCTCTATATGCTGCAGCCCCCAGGCTTTGACGACGGCTCTGGCAAGCTCTGGAAGCTCCGAAAATCCCTCTATGGCTTGAAGTAGCCACCGCGTTGCTGGAACCAGGAGATCAGTCATACGCTTCTGAGTGGTGGCCTCCTTCGCAGCTCTGCCAATCCCGTGCTGTTCATTAGCCCACGAAGTCAGACGCTCGTCTCCGTCTTGGTCTATGTCGACGACCTGCTCATTGCATCACTGGATGCTGCTACCATCGAGCGGGTCAAGGACCTGCTGCACATCGCCTACCACATGAAAGACCTCGGGCGAGCGCGAGTCTTTCTGAACATGGAGCTTGAGCATGAGCGCTTCGCGAGCATACTGCATGTCCATCAGGCTGCCTACATTAGCACCTTGTCCGGACGCTTCTCTGAGGACTTGTCCCTCGTGCCGAGAGCATCCTCAACCATGTTGCCTGACGGTTAGGCGATGCTCAAAAGCTCCGATCCAGCTGCGATGGGGGAGTTAGTAGACGTGACCGCGTATTTGCGCGTCATCGGGGCATTGATGTTCCTGGCGACGACGAGGCGTCAAGACATCGCGTTCGCCGTCAACCTCCTAGCTCAGGTCTCTCGGGCACCGCATCACCTCCACTTTGAGGCTGCGATCCGAGTACTGCGCTATGTCGTCTCGACTCCATGACGAGGTCTCATGTTCCGCCGACCACCGTCTGTTGTCGTGGTGGGCTACACCGACAGTGACTGGGCCAGCACTTCTGACGGTAAGAGGCGCACAGGCTAGATCTTTCTGGTTGACTGTACAACAGTGTCCTCGTGCAGTGGTATGCATGGGTGCATTCCATGCAGCATCGCTAAGGCAGAGTACATGGCCCTTGGTTCCGGCGCATCTGAGAGAGTGTGGCTGCGTTGTCTTTTGTCCGAGCTGCGTTAACACGTCGCGTCCATCACGTTGCATTGTGACAATGAGAGTGCCATGGCCATCGCCGACAATGACGGCTTGCATCATACACGCACAAAGCACATTAATGTTGAGTATCACTATGTGTGTTTGTTGTTGCATGACGGTAGCATAAACATTGTGTGGGTTGAGACAACACGACAGTGGGCTGACTTCTTGACCAAGGCACTGAAGCGCAACTCGTTCAAAAAGGCTGTGAGTTCAGTCGGTGTGCGTCCGTGAGTTGCACCCTTTCTCCTCGCTTCTGTATCCATGTGTCCAGGGGGACTTTGTTCGTCATATGTGATGTTGCCTGCCCATGTGCACTGCGCTTGTGAGTCATGGGGGAGTGTTGGTTTTTCCGCGTCTCTCATTGTACTCTGTTGTGTCCTCCCGGCTTGTGTACATTGGCGTGCAGATGACTGATGGCAAAACTTGACGCCACTGGAGTGTCCTCCGGTGGAGCCGCCGCACGCTGCAGCCTACTCGCCGTTCGATGGAGCCTCCTCCCTATGTCAACGTGCTCAGCTCCATCGGCTGGCCTCCTTGGCGGTCGAGCCGCCGGTGGTCACTGGCTCCGAAGAGGTCATTTGCGTGCTTGTGGTACTGGATCTGACTGTGCTATTTTGTCTACAGCGTCGGCACGATGTTGCCATGGCCGGGGCCAGCCCCTGGCCCTTACCTCACCCAGGGATTTTCTCCCTCGCCCACTGATAGTGTTCTGCACTCTCACCCTCTTCCTCTGTGACCCTCAGACTCCCTGAGGCCGCCGCTGGGACCACCACCACGTGGTCACCCCTTCCACGTGGACCTGTCGTCATTTTTGCCGGGACACAGTCCCTCCCACCACGGGTTGCCTTCTGGCACAGTGCCTCTGCCACTGGCACCCCCACCTCATGGTGGTGCTGGTCAGTCCCTCCTGTGGTCAGTTCCTTCCCCACCACGAGAGAGCATCTTCCTCGCTCCGCCGTTTCACCAGCTTACTGGTGCATTGACGCGGACATCGCCTTCTCATGGGTACACTGGACAACCTCCTCTGTGGTCAGATTCTGCTCTGACCGGGGCCAGCGCTCTACACGCCCCCGCGTGCCATCAGCCTGACGGCTTGGTGTCCAGACCACATCCACCCTCTGGTCATCCTTCTCCATGGTCCCTCTCGTCACCACCGCGACAGGGAGTTCTTCACGCTCATCCGCATCCTCCTATGCCATCAGGGGTAGATGTGTGGCCGCCAGCACCACCTCCCCGTGATGCTGCTCTCCAGCCGCTCCCATGGTCAGTCGTTCCGCCTCCGGGACACGGCACTCTCCATTCTCACCACCATGACTCTCCTCGGATTGGTCCAGTTCTTCCACGGCAGGATCCAGCTCTTCGTGGGTTTTCCTGCCACTTCTGTGGCGATGGATACCACGGTTGGCGCCAGTGTCCCCTGCGTCCCAGTGGGTGGCATCCACCCTGGCTCGCGCCTCGTGAGTTCCCTCACACACCACAGCAGACAGACCTACCTCATTCGTCCGATCATCACACAGGTGATATTGCTATCCTGTACACCGAGCTCCAGAGTCTGCGCCAGATGTTGCAGCAGATCAGGGACCGTCTCTTCACCCATCAGAATGACTCTTCCTGTCCACCATCGTCCTCCTCTTCCTCCTCTTCTTCAGAGCGACCTTCCCCAGATGCATCAGACCTCTCTTCTCAGTCCGCGGCTATTCTCTCCATCCTACGCTCCACTGGTGTCATGCCCCCTTCCAGTCAGCCTCCTGTTCGACGACGTCGTCGTCGCCCAGCGCGCCATGTTCGTCTCGTCTCTGGCACGTCTTCATCTCCACCGGCTTCTGTCGTTGCACCGGTTGAGGGGGGGTGTGTGCATCCGTCCACTTCGACGTCGACTACGCCAGTGAGCACTGAGGATGGAGTAGGAGCACCTAGTACTACATCTATTAGAGCAGGTACATCAGCAGGAGCAGGATGAAGACACGTCCACACAGTCTCCATTCACGCTTTCCGCACCATCTATAGTACCAGCTGCATCAGCTGGTACAGCTGCACTTGCTGCACGAGCTTCCCCACCTGTTGCATCGCCTATAGTAGCGTCCTCTGCAGCTTCTACAGTTTCAGCAGCAGTAGGCGCATCAGACATATCCACACAGTCCACATCTCTAGTAGGATCAGCAGCATTAGTCCTCTCCACAGCACTGACTCCACTTTCACCAGCAGGCGCAACATCAGCGTCATCTGCTACATCTACAGCTTCTTCCACACCAGCCCTGCTAGCCACGTTGGTTGCACTGACCACATCGTCTCAACCAGATGCACCAGCTCTATCATTTGGATCGACGCCTTCATCAAGATCATCATCAGCTCCGGCTGTTGCATCTGCTCCAGCTTCTGTCTCAGCGATACCACCTACATCCTCTTCAGCAGCACCTGTTGGGACATCAGCTACATCTACCATATTGACATCATCTACAGTACCTCCAGCATCTGTTCCATCTGTATATCGGCAGCAACACCTTCCTTAGCAGCACCAGCTTCATCAGCAGTACCAGGTGTATCATCAGCACCAGCTGCATCAGCACCACCATCTTCACCGGCAGCATTTGCTGCATTAGCAGCATCGGCAGCACCGGCAGCATCTGTAGTATCAGGTGCATCTGCAGCATCATCTCCACTGTCAGCATCAGCTGCATCGATAGCATCAGCTACATCATCAGCAGCGGCCACATCGGCAGCCTCAGCTACATCGATCGCATCAGCCGTGTTGGTTTCTCCCTCATTGGTCAGTGATCGTGCAGCGGCTGATAGAGACATCTTGGGGGGGGCGTTGGAGTCTTGCCCACCTATGGTGGTGACTGTAGAGTTAGTGCCCTGCACCAGGTCGGCAGCACCTAGTCATTCCTGTCTGAGATGCCGAGCTGAGGAGGATGATATTCGTTCCCAGATCAGTGAGCAGGAGACGTACGTCGCTACCGTTCGAGCGATGTTATCCGGCGACATCCCTCCACCGGAGGATTTTCCGGGTTACACCTTCATTGGAGACATGGAGAGGAGCGATCACATCCAGATGTCTAGAGAGTGCGAGCTGAGGGATGCAGAGGGGTGGTTGCGTGCACAACAGGATACGCTAGCCGAGATACTTGCTGAGGGTTGTAGCGGACACAGCCCAGATGGTTCCGAGTCCAGTTCCGTAGCACCCTCAGACAACACCTCACAGGATGGTGATCTTGATGTAGTGAGCAGCGACGACACATCAGACAGCCTTGCGACATCCTTCAGCTCTCCCACATCCTTCTCCTTTCCACCTGGACCATCTCTCTCCACCTCTGAGTCTTGCACGCTTCCTACCTCAGAGGTTGTCCAGCATCCACGTCCTTCAATTGACCCTCTGTCTCAGTCCTTGGATACCTTGAGACATTCTGCCTCAGGAGGCACACCACCTGCACCCACTCAGCTTCGAGCAGCGGAGATGGAGGTGATGGTACTCCTGAGAGTGGTTGACTACTTGTCCACCACGTACAGTGAGATGATGGCAGTGCTCGAGGATGTTGATTTTGAGCTTTGCACAGTGACTCAGGAGGATCATGCCGAGATGCNGATGAGAGTGACAACCAGGATCCTGCTAGTTGGGATCTCTGGCACCTTCCCTGTGGTGAGTGACAGGCCTTAGAGAGTGCGTGAGAGAGTTGTGCATATGTTAGTCATTGTAGCCTCATCCTCATCTCTCTGATGACGTACTCACATCTCCAGCTACTGTCAGGTGTGTCCATTGTTGGACTATTCTTCCCAGTATCGTTTGAGCCAGGAGGAGATGCAGTGTTATCATCAGGGGATAGGTTCACAGCTTTCTGCATGCAGGGGGAGCAGATGCATCCTATCACATAGGTGTTGGCGTTCATGTTCTCAGGACTCTCTCATCACGGGGGAGCGTCTGTATCTTCTCAGCTGGTACCTTGTCGACAGCTCTTGCAGCCCAGGGGGAGTGTTGGTGTATGGGCTTTGAGCTATCATGTAGCCTTGCTTAGGGAGAGTCTCCTAGTTTGAGCTGATGGGTCTCCGGTGGCTACATTACTCCTTCTGTGACATGAATGGTGCACTCTAGCAGTTCAGTTTCCCCATATGTTCGAGTAGAGTTTTCTCGGTGGTCGAGACCCGGGCACTTGGTGTTTTCTGCCAATGCTCCGGGAGACCCACAAAGATTGACTGCATCTTGCCTCTGACAGGTTGTACACTTTCTCTGTGGTCGAGACCCGGGTACACGGTGGTTTGTGCCGATACCTCGGGAGACCCTGCACTCATTGGTCTAGTCTTAGGGACCTTTTGACAGACATGTTTAGTCTGCGTGTGGCTGAGACCCGGACGTCCGGTTACGTGCTCCGGCGTCTCGGGAGGCCTCAAACTTGCCTATTTTGGCTAGACCGTGATGCTAGTGTGTCACCGTATATTTTGGTTGTGGTTGGGGTATACTTGATGTTTTCCTATCGGTCGAGACCCATGCACACGGTTGCCTGTTCCGGTACCTTGGGAGACCTCCAGTTTGTGGTTTCATGCTCTGGGACATGTGTAACTCCCCGTCCGTGCCTTTTGGTGCGGCGGGGATGACAGGGCCTGGTGGGCTAGCCGCCAGTCCCCAGTACAAAAGCTCAGTGTAGGGCTCATTGTACTCTCCTTGATTCTTAATTCATTCGTTCCAGACTTAGCCAAATCTTGGCGCTGCACTTCTCCCACTCACACCCAGAGCTCGTGTCTCATTCAACATGGGCCTGCATGCCCTAGACTCATTTCAGCACAGACGACACTCCAGCAATGTCGCATCTCGCCAACAGTCATCTGCATGCCTATGTACAACGCTGGGAGGACACAATAGATTTCAAATGTGAGATGTGTGAAAAACAACCAACAACTAGTTGAACACTGCGGTTTGGAACATGCGGCTATCATGTTGGTTGGTCATAATGTAAGGTAGTGCCCCATGCATTTGACTAAAATGATTATTTTCCTTTGACCATTCAAGCACCTAAATAATTCTGGTCTTGTGGACGAATTACTCTCAATGTTGCAAAAATCTATTCTTTTCTACACAACTTAAGTTATAGCGAACTCTTCGAAGGATTGCGGGCAGAGCGTGAGATATCCACGTTCCGTGCGCAATTCTACGACGGTGGGGAAGTCATGCGGACGTGGCAGGCTGTGAAATGCGAAACGAGCTTCGAGACTGTGTGCGGAGCGAGCTACAAGATGCAGCTTCGCCCTCCCTTCTTGAAGTTCGAAGACGTGAAAACCGAAGTTCTATGGACAGACTAAGAACGTGAATGGGGCTTTTGACCAACACCAGGTAACAAGAAGATCCGTAGGCTATGGAGGAAACCAGCACAAAATTAGAAGACTGGAAATTTTAGTCGAATACAATAGTTACTTCATGTAGTTACAAAAATTGTCGAATGTAAGGGGCACTGGGGTGATTGCACTATCCTCATTGGCGATTGCACTGTCCTCTTCCGTGTTCCGCGCCAACATCAGCTCCTGTGAAGAGTACATGAAATGAACGATAGGCAATCAAGAAATCGAGTCAACTTGCAACGTTTGTTTACGATATGCAAGTTGTTCACAACTGAATAGTTTGGAAAGAGGATATAATAGTCTGATGTTTTCGCCTTCGCACACGTGATGAAAAACATGGACACTGTTTTCATTGTCTTTTCAATTATTGACACTGCCTTACACATTGTTTTCCACTACGGCTACTACCCTCATTTCGGTTTCCACCATGGACACCGCTGGTCTATCGACGCAAGCTATGAGCATATCTGTATTTGTGCCCAAGTTTCGAACATCAATGGAGCGAGTTCCCTGTCTGAAGAAGTAATCTGCTGGAAAGGTTCACTCTAGGAATGTGATTGGGTCCAACATCCAACACACCAACATTTTCAGCAACTGAGTTGATGTGCGATGAGGTATGCGTCCTCATCCTTCTTCGTCTCAGTGGGCGTGATATGTAGGAGCGTACTTGAAATTTACATGAATATCAGAATCCTTTCATTTTAGACATGTACAAGTTTCTGCGGTACACTCCCTCTAGTGCATCTCCTGCACCTTCTTCCACGAAGGCCGGGAGGAGATGATCTCCCACCACTTGTTCACGTTGGGACGGGACGTGATGAGCTCGCTGTCGCCAGACTTCCACAGCATGGCTGTGTACGACAGGTGGGAGAGGTCGGCGAGAGAAAACTTAGAGCCCGCCAGGTACTCGTTGTCCGCCAAGTGTTTCTCATAGATGTCCAGAACCTTAGACAGCTGCACTCATCCATGCATGACCAATGGGAAGGGTTCAGATCATGTTTGCAGATTTGGGCGGAAGAGCCTCTGCAGTGTTTTGAGGAGTGGACATGCTTGCAAATTCTTGCAGGTGCTTGCAAATGTTTGCACCAGTCAAATCAGTGGCACCCACAATGCATTGAGGCAGCAACATTGAGGCACCCACAATGCATTGAGACAAAAATCAACAGGTCGGAATTGCAACTGTCTGATGAATGGCTGCCTGACCCCCATTTTGACCAGAATGCCCCAACACTTGCCGCTAACCATTGTTTACCGGATTTGCATCTGTTTGGGTCATGCAAGACAAAGGTTGTGTGTGCATGGCGTGAGAAACTGAAGTCAAGACTTTCCTCGTTCGCAGACCAGCTTGTCTACCTGGGACCTGATTGTATGTGAGCATCACAGGTGTATTCATGGACATGGTTATTCTCTGTCCATCCACCCTCTAGCTTTCCCTCCTCCCTCCATCCTCAGCTCTCACCTTCTCTTTCAGCTCTGCAGCGCGTGCTTCGTCCGTGGTGCCGCCAAACATGGGCTTGAACACTTTCTCCGCAATGAGGGGCGAGATGGCAGCGTTGTACGTGCCAGACTCCACCTCCAGCCACTGGTTCACCAGCGCCCTCTCCTGCAAGCGTTGCGATGCCATGCGTTTCATGAATGTTTACATGAATGCTTTGCATGAAAGCACTGCATTGCATAGAAGCATTGCGTTGCATGAAAGCATTGCATTGCATGAAAGCATTGCGTTGCATGAAAGCATTGCGTTGCATGAAAGCATTGCGTTGCATGNAAGCTACCGAACACACAAGAGTGTGTTCAGTTACGTGCAGGTGTTTCTACATTCGGCTACGGACGCTTCATCCTTGTACAGTAGATGATGAGAGTACTCTGCCTTACTGCCTGGCCTTGTCTCACCATGTTCACGTGTCAGTGGCCAGTAGGGTGGAACAGCAAAATGAGACAGAAAGCCACAGCCGCTGCGCCAGCCACAGTGAACAGTAAAGAGGCAATTACAGCCGCTCACTTTGTCTGGCGCACGGCTGGCCAGGTATGTTCATTCATGTATGCGTTTGATTCCATTCCCAATGACACTTCGTTGCACTTGTGAAGAATGCATTGTACATGTGCCAGAGACATTCCTAGGTGTTCAGCGCGTGGCCAGCTCAACACATCCCACTTGCAATGGCGATGCAGACAGATCGAATCAAAGGATTTTTCTACGTGCGTACCTTGATGTTGTCTCCCAAGAGCTCCGTTCCTTGGCCTGCATACTTCTCCGAGATGTAGCGTGCGATGGCTCTCGACTCTGCATGCG
>SZWC01014766.1:7363-27220 GCA_023375785.1 Penium margaritaceum
TCTCTCTCTCTCTCTCTCTCTCTCTCCAACCCCCTCTCTCTCTACTACGTGAAATCTTCTCGGATGGGTCGCCATCGCCTGCTCCATTCGGTTTCGTCTCCCGCCTCCTGTTCTCTCGTCTCTGCCACTCTCTGTCCATTTGACCACCCCGCTCCCTCCCCACCTCTTTGTCTTCCTTCACCACCACCTACCCCACCTTCTCACTCATCTTCTCCCAACCCTTCTCTTTTCTGAGTGCCTTTGCCATCGAACTTTACAAGTCATGTTGCCGGTTGATCGATGTTTACGCCACTGCTGGCATTGCAAGGCCTGCTGAATTTTACATCGTCATCAACCAATCTCTCATCTTCCTCAATGCTGTCCATCCTTTCCTTGCTCCTGCACTTTCCCTTCGTCTCACTTCAAACCCTACCTTCTCCCCTTTCCCACACCGCTATCAACCTCCACCACCTCCTGCTCCTCCTCCTCCTCCTCCTCCTCTTTCTCCTCCTTCTCTTCCCCACCCTCCTCCTGTTCCTCCTCTTCCTCCCCCTCTTTCTCCTCCTCCTCCTCCCCCTTCTCCCCATCCTCCTCCTCTTCCTCCCCCTTCCCCTACTCCTGCCCCTCCTCCATTGCCGCCGCCTCCTCCTCCTCCTCCTCCTCTTTCTCCTCCTTCTCTTCCCCACCCTCCTCCTGTTCCTCCTCTTCCTCCCCCTCTTTCTCCTCCTCCTCCTCCCCCTTCTCCCCATCCTCCTCCTCTTCCTCCCCCTTCCCCTACTCCTGCCCCTCCTCCATTGCCGCCGCCTCCTCCTCTTACCCCTCTTCCTTTTCCTCCTTATTTTACTCATCACCGTCCTCCTCCCCGTGCTCCTCTAGCTCCTCGTGCTCCTCCTCCTCCACCTCCCCCTCCTCCTCTTGCTCATCCTCCTCCTCCTGCTCCTCCTCCTCTTCCTCCTCTTCCTCATCCTCATCCTCCTCCTCTTCCTCTTCCTCCTTCTCCTACCTCCTCCTCCTCCTGCCCCTATTCCTTGTCCTCCACCACCTCCTCCTCCTCATCCCCTTTGCCCTCCTCCTTGTCCTCCTCCTCCTCCTTGTGGTCCTTGTGCTCCTCCCCGTCCTCCTCCCCCTTCTCATTCTTCTGCTCCCTCTCCTCCTGTACCTCATCCTCTCCCTCCTCCTACTCATTTCCCTCCTCACTCATCATCCTCTTCTTCCCCCTCCTCCACCTCTGCATCCTTGTCCTCATCCTCCTCTTTTTTTCTCTCTCCTCCTACGTGACTCCCCGTCTTTTGCCTCGTGTTCTCCTCCCCATAATCCATCTCTGATTGCCTCCTCCTTGTGTTGGCTCTTCCTTGCCCTGCCCCCTCCCCCCCTCTTTGCCACGTGCCATGTGCTCGCGCACATGGCACGTGGCTTGGATTACCTCTTTCTCCCTGTGTCCTTATCCTCGGCTTGCAGGGCTTGCTCTAGCCTGTGATGGCGGCCTACCAACGATATCCCCATACACTTGGGGACCACGGTCTCTTGAGTCGCGCCATCAGCATCATCTTATGGGCCCCGGCAAAGGCGCCAATGTCGACGTCTCCGTTGCTGCTGCCAATGGGTGTGGGATGAAGATTCCTCCTTCAAGACGCGACCACTGAGAAATGCCAACCAAAATGGCAAATTTTCTTCCTCTCCCTTAGGCTAGCATGTTAACCAACGTGGTTCACTCGAAATGCTTACATAGTAATGTTGAACAAGTTGGTCCTAAGTGTTGACAGGTTGCAATGACTTGTGATACCCAACCTAGGGTTGAACTAGGAAGTTTGAGTAGTTTGTCGACCGTGGCCTGTTGGTCCGTCCTAGTAGGTGATGCCGGAAGAACTGTTGACTTCTGCTGTCATGTTAAAGTAGTCCATGGTAATGTAACCTAGGCAGGAATTAGCAGGTTGAGATATTCTGATGATAGTTGGGACTTTTGTCCCAAATTTGGTGTTGTGCAATGGATACCTACCGTTGGGGAAAAGATCGCGTGCCAATCCGTTTGGGTTGGCGTGCAAGCATGTCCAATGTACCAACATCAGGTATATGGTTATGCTCTTGCACTTGTGAAGTTACTTCTCGAGCATAATTCTTCTATTCTTGTATTCTCTTTAACAAATATATTGCTTGTTATATTCTTTCCATGTCTGTTCCAGGTCTCTTTGCTGAATACATTAGTCTACCAATTGTTATCCTCCTCCTCCTCCCCCCGATACACTGCACAATATACCCACCCAATACAAGTTTGTGCTTGGAAAGGGGGGGCATTTGATGTTGCTCCATATGTAGTCCCCCCCCCCTCCCCAAAAAAGGAAAAACATGTATTGGGTGAGTGTACCTGGCAGTGCAGCTGGTAGACACCGGCCAAAAAACACTAATGTATTTTTAGAATAAAGAACGAAAGACGGCTTGAAACCATCGATACAACTACATCGATGGCTTCCGATGTTCCACGATTGTTCTCTTCCGAATCCATAATTCATAGAGATAATTTTCAAATGTTTCCCATCCGACAAGTAAAGAAATCCAGTCATAATTTTTGGGGTCATCCAATCTGTGAAATGGATTCCAGACAAAGATGTGAAAGCCCCCCTCCCCCCACTGATAGAGTGTATCGGGATAGTGTAGCGGGTGGTGCATCGTGCCAGAAACCTCAAATCCACACAATTTTTTTTAACTTTATTTTATGTTCTTTCCATGTCTCCTATAAATATATAATTGAAAAATAGCTCAAACCCTCCTCATCTCAGATACACTGCTTGATACATACACCAATAAACTTTCGTGCTTGGGAGAGGAGGAAATTGGATGCAGACCCAGGTATGTCCTCCCCCCCCTCTCCCCAAAAAAACACACAAAATTATATCGGTAGAGTGCAAGTGGTTGTGCAGCTGATGGAAACCAATGGATGTACAATAATGTCTTTTCATGATAGGAAGCTGGTGGCAATTTGAGATCATTCATATTCTGCACAGGTATCATTGTAGTATGCGTATAGATTGATGCCGAACAGGTCACGCTGTGCGACTAACACAATTTTACGAAGGAACAAGATCCTCCCTCAAAAATCAGGTGTGTGTGTGGGACTTTTTTTTTACTGCTGCTCAAGCGGCAGGCAAGCTGTCGAGCGGGCAATGGATGTGATCTTGTTGTGATTCTAGCTTAACTAAGCCTATTTATACTCCGTTAAATTATTTTATGATGTAGGACATAAGGATAAATATTTGTCATGATAACAATAATGCAAATGTCACCATTCGTGTGTTTTAGCACAAAATGTTTCCAAGTATTTTCAATGAATTATTCCTATGCACTATTTCTAAGAACCTTCTTTTCCCTTTAAACGCATAAAACATAGTAATTGTTAACAAGAGTGCTATAAAGGGTAAATTGTGCTGTAATTTCAATGAAGGCTCTATGAGCCTTCCTTGTGTGTACACTTTGAATGTATAAAGTTGGAACAATGTATTTCTGTAAGGGCGATCAACCATAAATGGAAATCAAGAAGAGGATGTCATGCATCTTGATGACGCAAGAGCCGTCGACATCCTAGAAGAACCACGCTTTGGACTGAGCGGACACACAATGATAGGTGCAGGGGCGGGTGCGGGGAGAGAGCTTGTTGTCACTGAGGTCGGGCAGGAATCCAAAGCGGCGACAAAACCTCAAACTCCAGTGAGAAAGAGGTCAGCGTGATGACCAAACCGGTGTTTGAAGTATGTGACGTGGTGTGGGAGTGGACCATAGGAGACATGGCTCAAAACCCACGTCATGTAGGGAATGGCCTGAAAAGAAAAGAGGGCAAGGTTCGGAAAAGAGGGCAAGGAGGCCAGACGCAGTGAGCAAGGTGCGGATACCATCAGCAAGGGTGAGGCCATCACTCAGCAATCCCATTCTGTTGGGGGGTATATGGGGCAGATGGCTCGAGGCACACATCGCGGCCGGTGAGAAAGCGAGCAGTGGGACCCATGAACTTCCTGCCGTGATCAGACTGGAAGGTGCAGAGACGGTGGCCACAAGCCAGCGCCGCCTGTGGTAGCTGAGACTCAAGGACATAGCAGAGATCACATTTCTGACTTAGGGCAAAGATCCACCACATACAGGAATAGTCATCCGTTAGACAGAGGACGTACCGGCCGTGGCCACCGAGAACTTCATGAGTGAGAGGTCCTATGACATCAACATGTAAAAGTTGAAGGGCCTGAGACGTACGATGGTCAGATGTAGAGAAAGAAGAGCGGTGCATCTTGCCTTGAGAACAGTCGAGACAATCTGCAGAGCACGGTGCAGTGAATATAGCAATATCCAGGGGGTACGCGCAACAGACGCTCAATTGTGGCATTGCGAATGTGGCAGATACAGTGATGAAACACCTGTGCTTGTGCAGGTGAGAGGGAGCAGGCAACGGCCAAAACCGCATGAGTCTCACGCACATGCACAAAAGAGGGAACGCCAAAGAGGCAATCATAACACGTTCCATGCAATAGGACGCAACCAGTGGTGTAAGATGGAGGTGACGCCGTGATTGGAGGTGAAGCCCATTCCCTAGTCATCAAGAGGCATCACAGAGAGCATACTGAGCTCAAGAGGACGAACCTACACCATGTCAAGGTGAAACAGTTCCCTCCCAGGACCAAAGAAGTGAATGAAAACAACTCCCTGAACAGGAAGGAGTGGCCGGAGCCAGTCTGTACGAAGCGGACAGAGCCAACGGGGCCAAGGGTCATGTGATGGGTGAGCCCGGAGTCCAGGACCCAGAATCCACCCAAGACTTGGACTGGAAATGCACACGACTCACAGCAGCGGTGGCAGATTGGGGCACAAGATGCAATCGACAAGCGGCAAGAAAAACAGGGAGAAAAACAGACTGCCACTACTCAATCCAGAGGACATCCCCAAGGGGACAGCCATGAACCCCCCCAGAGGATGGGCCACAAAGGTCACCATCACACTCACATGCAAGCCGGAATCAGCCATGAGGTTAACTCCTGTTCAACCCCCTTACAAATTTGAGAGCCTGTGCTCTTGTTTTTTGGCTGAATGTGGACAGACACCTAATTGCACAACCACCTTTGCCCTATAGATTTTGAGGTTGTGAACGGACAAGTGAACCCTTGACTTCAACCATGTGCACATTACAATGGCGACTGACATACATGGAGTTCTTGGGTGATGTGAGAGCAGACGCAGATTGGCAGCCGTAGTTCAAGTGCTTCTTCCCACATGCAAGGGATGATGTTGCTCATGCAAGTTTGTGAGCAAGTACTTGTGTTTATGATGAGTGCTTGGTGTTACACATGTGTGCAATATGTCACACGAGTGTGACGTAGACAAGAAGAGGGTGACATGCCTTCACATACACTTGTGAATGATGTGGATATTGTTTCTTCTAATTTGCATAAGCAAGTTGTAGAGTTCGGTATTTGTCAGTCTGCTGATCCCTAGGGGTCATGCTTCCGGGGGTTCTCAGAGCATGAGTTGGCCACCACCGACTTGCTACCGGGGGATCAGGCTCAACCCCACATGTGGCGGTGAAACCCCACGTGATCACCTCACATGGATGGTCTCGTTAACCAGCGTGAAACTCCATGCTCACTCGCCCATCTCTCTTTTTCTTGGTTGTCTCTGAGAATCCAAAGCTTTACATCCATGGTGTGCTAACATGTGTGTGTGTGTGTGTGTGTGTGTGTGTGTGTGTGTGTGTGTGTGTGTGTGTGTGTGTGTGTGGAATCCATCTCACAATCCTCCATCCCTCTTCCCTCCTACTTCTCCATGTACTGGTACCAAGGCAAGGTGGAGGCTCTTCCCTCACAACCATGTTCTGTCACCATGATCCATGGAGAAATCCAGACTTTCGCCACAATCCCACCCACTTCTGCTCATTGGTTGCCCTTGCAAACATGCCATGCCACATCGGCATGGCAGCCTCTCACTCCACCCTTTTGGAGAGTGCATAATATCCTAGGTGCAGGACCCCACAGCTTCACATGCACCCGCGGATATGAACATCCCATTTCCCAATTCTTCCCTTCTTTGAAGCTGATGCTATTTCAACATGCAGTCACCAGTAGCAATGCCCAAAACTGGTACAAACAGTCACTGCAGCAGCAGAAGTGTGTAGAGTGTGCAGGAGCGTGCCACACGGCACGCCTCCATTTGGTAGAGCATGCAGGAGTGTGCAACACTCCGCAATTGCAGAGTTTTTTCCCAAGGCAGCTTCATGGCTGGTGTCTGTGTCATCCTGACCCTCCAGGTGTCTTCCAGAAGCAACCTTCAACTGTCGCAGTTGCAGCCTGTGTTTGTGCCGCAGCCTGTAACCTGCAGCCTGGAAAAACCAAAGCAGCAGCAACAAAAACTTCCAGCTGTAGTGGAAGTAGCTTTCAGCAAGAGCAGTCGATAGGAGCAGCAGCGGCATTCTCAGCCACCCCCTGAACATCACAAAACAGTAGCACTTCTGTAGCTACCTTCGGTGCAGCCTGGGTGGTCACCTTCGCCACAAAAAAAGCAGCAGCAACAGTTGTGGCAGCAGCAGCAGCAGAGCAGCAGAAATAGTGGAGCAGCAGAAGTCGTCCCAGTAGCATTGGAAGCAGTGGCACCCATTCATGGCATCTGTACCACCGTGATTTCTTTCTTGGCTGTTTGACCTGCCACCTCACTGGCAGCAAGATCAACTGCATTGAAAACATTCTTCACCGGTAACAGAGGCATTTGCAATGGCATCGGTAAGAGCAGCAGCAGTGCCAGATGCAGCAGCAGCAGCAGCAAAAGCAGCAGCAACTGCTTTGACTGTTGCACTGTCAGCCAGTTTTCAGCAATGTAGGTTGTAGGCAAGACACAACAGCAGCCTCAGCTGCAGCGGCCAGGCTGCAGCAGCTACAGAAGCAACAGCTCTGGGTGCTGCACACTTGTCTCCCTGGCGTTCCTGCCGTAAACAGATCCAGTGCTGATGTCCCGTACTGCAGCAGCCGAGCAAGACTGGCCAGAAAACAAAGTAGCTCACAACGAGGACTGTCGGGAGCGCGAGCGGTGGCTTGAGCACCTCCTCAACAGTCCAGGCTACCATCTAAGTAAGGAGTACAATCCGTCGGACAGATATGTGCAGGAGGAGGGAAAAGGTGACCACACTTGCCACACGGACTCTGATGACTCGGCTTCATGTTGTGATGCACCTCCTCCAATGCAGACACCAGAAGAGTAGAGCAATCTCTCCAAACACATGTATGCCTTCCCGCTTCCATAAGGGACCAGAGGAGACATCAGTGCATGACATGGCCCATGCCAACGCAGTTGCACCACAATCACCGCCATTGCCTGATACCACTGCACCTCAGCTGGTCCCATTTCCTCTGGGAACTGTGCTGCCTGTTGCTTCTCGTGTTGCTGCTCCTGTACCAGTGCTGCCTTCAGACATGACCTCCTTTCTTGAGGATTCTCTTAATTATACTGCAATGCATCCACTTTTGCAGCCATAGCATGGGCTTCATGCACACGTGCAAGCACAACGGCAGGGTGAGCAGTTGAGGCATGCACCAATGCCACTTTTTTTTTTTTAAATCACCATATCCACTGCTAACATAACCACCCGGGTTTCTGTTACAGCCAATGATTTGGTCTTTTCATCCGCCACAGCCCCCACCCCTCACCCCACTCGCCTCCGAAGTCATCTCCATCCATACATCGGTGGCCTTGGCCATAAATCCTCTGAATCTGTCTCACTAATGACCCAACACATCATCTCTTTGATCTTGACAGTATCTGTCGTATTCTCCGTTGCAGCAGCTGCCCTTGCAGACACCATTGTCTGGTCTTCTCCTCCAAATGGACAGTTGCAGGCATGGCTGTGTCAACAGCCTGGTTACTCTCCCACCATGGTTCTTCCTTCATTGCCATGCCATGTGAGCCATACTCGTAACCCTGTCTTGTGCTATCTCTGCCTTCATCTTCTGTGCTCTAAGTGCCTTTGGGTTGGGTGGGTTGTCCTGCTATGCGCTTTTCCAAGCACGGCCACCGCTATCTTTCTCACAACCATTGGGGCAAGGGAAACTCTGTCATTTTTTCTCGGCATAGTGGTTAGCTTGTCTTCTTGCCTGTTGACGAAGAGCAGTATGCTACGCCTAAAGAGGGGCTCCAGCATCGTTGTGTTTTGCATGACAAGGCCCTTACAGCTCAAAAATTTTCTAAGGAATGACTCCACTGTGGGGAGGGTGATCAGGACAGCTTTGCTTAATGCATCGTTGACAATGTAATGTCCCGTCTCCAGCCTGTCCTTCGCTCTCTGCTCATCACTTTGAGTGTTGCTGGTATTTCCACTCCCTTTTCCACTGCGCTCGCCTCTGCATCTCCTACATCTGGTACTGTGTGACCCGCACCTGCTCCCATTGCAGCAGCCACTGTAGTTGATGCTGCCACCGCCAAAGCTCTTGCACAAACCCCACTGGGCCAATGTGATTTTCAAATGCCGCCTCTGCTCTACACCTCCACCCTCTAGTTCTTGTCATGGGAAGTGAGTTCCAGTGCCTAGGCCCAAGGCAAGAAGATTTGGGAATGCTACCATGTGCCTGACCTTGCTGCTGTTTCTCTTTTGTTCCTCCCCCGTCAGCATCCACCTGCACCGTGCTCTTTTCACAGACAGCCCCGCCAATCTCACAATTCAGAGTCAACAAGCCTCACAAGTGCCAGTCCCGTGGGTGCCTATGCCCTTATTAAGCGGCACAAAAATGTCACAGGTCACGCCGCAGAAAGAGCCTTGACAATCCATTTAATATACTTGCGATGCGTATCAATGAGACTTCAGACATATCTTGGGCTCTCAAAATAAAAATGATGGGTGACCTCGGCCTACCATTGCTAAGACATTTTCCTTCTTTCCTCTTTGTCATCAACAAGCTCATGCTCAAGCTGTCTGACATCTTCCAGGAGGTTAAGACATCATAGCTCAAGTTCCTTGCCTCCCTTCCAGTCCCTGACAGGCCTCCAACTGGCACCGGCAGCCTTTGGGAGTTCACGATGCAGCGCCTCACCGACTGGTGGAGTGTGCTGCAAAACTAACGGATCCATCGGGCCGCCATTGTAGCGACTACTACTAACATTCCCTCCACCTCCTGAACCTCCTCCTCAACAACCTCCTCCTTTTCCCCTGTGTCTGCATCCTCTCTGGTTACCCAGGGCTCTTGGGGGAGATGGCAGGGCAAGGGCAAAGGTAGGGGCTGTGGGGGTTGCTCTGGGTGGAAAGGAAAAAGCAAGGGACTATTTCCGTCGCGTCTCAAGCTTCTGGCCATGTGACGTCCTGGGACTATGGTGCATATGGAAATCCATCCCATGAGTACCCTGCACCACCCAGAAGAACTCTCCTCATTTCTACAATGTGGCTACAATTCTCATTCGTGGCTCCCTCCAACGCATGCATGGCCCTGGCTGTAGTCGTCTGTAATCATCAATCCTGATTCTTGCAAGAAGGAGTGCCAGTTTGAGGACGCTCTTGCTCACCTCATGAAGCAACACCACCTCCATGATCAGGGAGTTGAGAGTTTCCGGGGGGTCTGGAGTCACTTGCGTGTGAGTTGGAGGGATTCCTTCGCAATTTTTTGTCTGTACCTGTTCAAGATAGTCTGCCAGTGGATGCCATGAATTGATCATTATCAGGCTGTTCATTAGTCTCGTTGCCTCAATCTCTATAGGAAGTTTTCCCTGCCAATCCCTTTCACTGTTAATGTTACTGTAAGCCATACCATCCCATTTACTCATGTGTCTGGTTGCCTCTGGATCCTTCACTCTGAGGCTACCCAGCATATGACATCATTGCATGCTGCATTTGACCCCCTTGGTCTTGTTGGCCCTGTGCATTTTCTTAGACCAGCTCCATTCCATTTCACTCCGTCGAGGGTATCTGTAATGTTTTCTTTTTCAAACTAGAAAGAGATCTCTTCCTGCCTGATCTACTGTATGTGCTCCACCTTAAGCTTAGTCAGATGACTTTTGTGGTCAAAGACTGTGCATGGAATTATCCTCCAGCCGCAGCATGGCCGATGCCTCTCTTTGAGCTACTCACCGCGTTGTGTTGCACAAAACGCATTTCAATTGGCTGTTCGGTGTCCCATCATCTGCACCCGCCTCCACCAGTTTTACATTGGTACATTCTGCTCACTCATATCCGCACTAAACACCATTGAAAGCCTATTGTACACGTAGCATGTTCATGGCTTGGATGCTTCAATCTTCCCTATTCTCTGCTCCGCTGTCTGCCTAGCCTTTGCTTTGAATGATATGAATAAATGCCCCTTTTTCTACCCCTAACTCTTGCACATCTCATCCCCTTGATCTCTTGCACCCTGACATAATGGGGTCCCTTTCTCATGACGTCTTGGGATTTACGGGTCAGTTTTCCTCTATACTGATGATCATTCTTGTATGTGCTTGGTTTTTCCATTCGTCAGAAGAATGATTGATGTTTTCTCCATACTTGAGTTATGGAATTTTCAGGCCGAAATTTCATGTGGTTGTCATTGTTGTGCCTTCCAATCTGACCGGGGAGGCGAGTTCATGGGACCCAGTACCAAGTTTAGACAAACCCCATGAGAAATAAGGACTTGCATCTCATGGGTGTGTTTGGAGCTAAAGACCCACTTTGCCTGTACAGCCTTCCTCCTAGGAGGGAGGTCGACAAGCTCATAGACACCGTGCTCATGGATGGCTCCCAGCTCATCTTCACAAGCATCACCCTAGAACTCTGTGTCCTGAGCCGAGAGTGCCTCCTTCAATGTACCTGGATCAGGCGCCATCAAGGGAGAGCTCCAGGTGGCTAAGACACATGCCTCCAGACTCATCTTGACCACGACTAGGTCGGCTGCGACATTGCAAGTAATCGAGAACTCTCAAAAGACTAACTCATGATCGACGGGACATGTTGGGTGCACCTCAGTGTAGTTTGCTTGGACACTCAAGCCAAGGGCCTTCCTACCAGGCTAGCCACTCTAAACAGTGTGATTCTGGCATCCAGGCGCGAAGTCAGTAGTCTGCTGAGCCCTAGAGGCTAGTGGTTGGAGACAACCACCGGGCTTGCAAGAGTAGCCTGTTGCTGAGGTGCTCGCCTTGGGCTGCGGACTAGGCTGCTCGGCCACAGTCGTAGGGGCTGTGGGCTGGCAGGGAAGGGAAGAGGGTGCAAGAGCAACATGGACAGGATCTGGCTCGCACGTAGGGGGAACAGGTACAAGCATAGGAGTAGGTGTGACTGGGGGCACTGCCACCAGCGCAGGATCAGGCATGCAAGAGGGGACTGGATCAGGTGGCACGGGATCAGGTGTGCCGGAGGGGAATCACACTGGCGTGGGAGCAGGTGTGCTAGAGGGGACTAACACTGGTACAAAATCAAGTGTGGCGGAGTGGATTGACACTGGCACGGAATAAGGTCTGCCGGAGGGGGACGATGAGACTACTAGACCCACAGCCAAGATGGCCGGATTGTCGGCAGCCAGAGACCAAACCACAAGTGGGGAGACCCGGACAGACCCATCTGCGGGATGAGACTCCCCCATCAGCCGGAAAGCCAAACAGGTAGAAACATGGTCGACGACTAGCGACAAAATGCTGGACAGGTTGCGGTAGGTGAGAGTCTCAAAGAAGAGAGCGTCTTGAGACTAGACAATGCGATGGCAAACAAGGTCCCAAAACCGCCAAGCCTTCACCTGCATGTGTGTCAAGAAAGGCACACATGCAACCCCGAGGTGAGACCTTGGACCCCTGCTGGTCGTTGGTGCACTAGACACAAGTAAAGGACCTCCAAACACGAGCAAGACAAACATCAGCGCAATGGCCAGATCATAGCTCGTACGCCGTGACATGGTCCGGAAGAGTACCATGGGACAGGCGGTTCCAAACCCAGATCATGTAGGAGAAGCCCTCTGATGCAAAGGACTCCAGAAGACCGCATTCAGACCACATGGTGCGAAATGCATCCTTGATGGTGTGGTTACAACACTTAGACACAATGTTCTGTTGTGGTATAGCCGGAGTGAAGAGCTGGGGAAAGAGATTGTGCTCACCAAAGTCTGCATCCATCTCGTCAAAGAGCTTGCCACCACGATCCAAGTGGAATGTGTGAAGGGTGTGACAAGACTGGCGCTCAGCCATCACAGGCAGACTGCCAGGACGGCATCAATCTTGTGGCAGAAGCTATAGACACATTACATACGGGTGAAGTCATCGTTCAGTTTCAGAACATATTGACCCCAATCTAAGAAGGACTCGACTAGGAGAGGACCAAGGAGGTCCGATTGGACCAACTCTAGTGGATGTAGTGCCCTGGATGTAGAGTCAAGGTAAGAGCAGCGATGTATCTACCCGGGGTACAAAATAGAAAATCGGTCATGGGCGGCAAATCGAAGGAAGCTATGACAAAACCAAGAGCTCGTTGTGTTGGAATGAGCCAGGACATGGTGTCCGAGCTCACATGGCAAAGGCGGCAATGTAACAAGCACTGGTGCTCAGGGAAGAAAACACCAGTGACAGATGTACACGCTGAAGAGGGAGCGGGAGACGAAGCAGAGGGAGTGTAGCGAGACACACGATAGAGGTCGTCAACAATGGATGCCCGAAGAAAAATGGTACGGGTTCCGAGAGCGGCCACTGTGGCAGAGTCAGTAGAGTGCTCAACAATGAGGCCCATTGTGGTGCATGTTCCAATAGAGAGCAGACTCAGCTTAAGAGTAGGGTCAAAGAGCACATCGAAAATGTTCAAGGGGCCAGATGGACCATCAAAGCGCACAACCCAAACTCCTTGGACAGGCAACAACTGATCAGTGCAAACAGACCGAACAGACGTAACGGGACCAAGCATAACAAAAACACTACTACGACAAGCTATGTGATGAGTGGGAACAAAGTCAATGATCTAGGTGCCACTTGGCTCACAACCAGTTATAGACACCAAACAACATGCCATAGAACACCCTGCCTCTGCTGGACATAAAGCAGAGGGCTCGGGACAATGACGAGCTACACAGACTTGAGACTCGTGAAGCCAGTCAAAATTGTTAGGTCGATCCTTACCTCAAGCCGACTGAGCTCCTCCACAAGCATCATCATGGGAAACAGACAGAGTAGTACAAGTTTTCTGGGGACCACCCGACTGTGATAACACACACGCACCTCCCGAAGTATGAAACGCCAGCAACTGATGAAGCTCCAGGATCGTGTGATCCCGGGAGTCCATATCACTGCTGCTGCTTGGTGAAGTGGATTTGTCTGCTACAGTCGTGGACGTAGTGTGACCGTCTGTGTGTAACCGGAGGACATCCGTTGTGCGTGCGACACATGGAAACCGCATATAATCCGAGGTCAATCAAGGGCCTGCTAACACTCTTTGTAGCAATGAGCACCTCCACAGTAGTAGCACTGGACAGAACTTCCACTGCCACTGCTCATCGGCTGCTTCTGCTACTGCTGTTGCCCTTCCTTGTCATCTCTTCTCTTTCCCTTCTTCCCATGTACAGCCGTTACAATGCCGCGAGTCTGGCCGCTTGGGATGGAGGAGGAAACAATGGACGTAGAACTAGCAAACTGGGACAGAGGCGTAGGAGGGGCCGCATTCATTGCTGCAACAAGTGCACTCTGTTGATGGGTGGCAACAGCCTTGTCAGCCGATGTCGCCTCGATAAAGTAGCAGTGATTACAAACAAGCAGCTGTAGTGACTCCAAAAAATCAAAATGGGCTGCATGGTCGAAGCCCATAAAGACCTTCATGTGGTCCAAGTGTTCCCCTCATACGATGGCATCGCGTGCCCACTGTTGCATCCCGCAACCAGTCCCAAGGCATGTAAAGAGGCACATGGCGCACCTCTAGTAGTCTGTTACGAGATCCATGGGACCCTAGCGGAAAGAGTGGAACTCACACAGTCAAGCCAGCCTCGTGGCATGGGTCTCCGCAGCGAGCAGTATAAGGCCAGCTCCCGGTCCTGCCACGGGTCTGCTCCAATCCCGGTCCTTGCCTCACCCAGAAAAGGGCAATAGTTGGCCACAATCTCCCGCGGCATGGTGTAGAGTAGACCGCATACCGTACTCACCACTGTCTGGACCTAGAGAGCATTGCGGGTCTGAAACTGGCTGTGGTAGAAGGGCCAAACACCCTAAAAGTCAGCCCATACATGAAACAGGGTCTCCGATCAATCAAAGCTCTGGTCGCTTCGTAACGGGATGGAGGTGTCTCAAAGTCCTTCGGTTGCCGCTCTGTGGGGAGGGTGACCTCTGGCTCGAGAGATGGTGAGCAAGGTACAGGGAGACAACGTGTGAAAGAATCGCCACCAAAGGTGCGCATTGCTGAGCGACGTAGCTGGCCATGATGGCGAGAAGGTGGCGGGTTAGAGGCTGTTATGCGATACGCAGCTGACAAATGCGCTACTCAAGGATGTGAATATCATCCTCACATGTGTCATCCTGTCTCCTCCTCATTTCAAGTGTCAACCTGTGATGAGGGGTGCTGAGGTTGCGGTACTATGTAGCATGTAGACTGCTGAACAAATGGTGTAGCAATAGCAGTTCCTCCTAGTCTCTGGTGTGAGGCCCCTGAACGACCACTCAGTATCTCCGCAGTCTGCTACAACGCGTCAGTCTGAAGCTACTACTGGCTGTGCATCTCATCCTAGATTTGACGAAGCTCGTCGATCTTGAGTGACTGTGACTGTGGACTCATGATGTCCGAAGAGGAGGAAGAGGAGGGGTCTCCTAATCCCTTGCCCTTGTCACGGACCGGCGCCATCGGTGCTACTCCATTTGGGTCCAAATATTGAAGTTGTCAGAATCAATTTCTGTTTTTGTTTCTTGAGGAGCTAGAACACTGACAAGAATTGATGTTTCGGCCAAAATTTTGGTTATGTTCGTGATGACATCATCACCTACAATGATGACATCAGGATGAAGGTTACCCAAACGAACCGAAATTTGGATCAATGATGCGCCAAAGGATGCTGGATATAATGGTGACATTTTGGAAGTCCAAAATGTCACATTTTTCTTCTCGGTCCAAAACCTGAAGAAAAATATTTCTGAGGGTGCTATTTGTTTTTCTAGATCCTATATGATGTGAAATTAGGCGGGAATAGATGCAATGAACAGGTTATCACAAGTATTTTGTAATAAGCCCTCACAAGCCAGAAATGGTGGTTATATGGGGCAGTTGTGTTCTCTCACGTCGGGGGGTGGGGGGGATAGGTGCGACTTGAATGAAGCGTCTGGGAAGCTTCATGGACCCCTTAACAATGTCACGTCCCCCAAGTGCTACTTGAGAGGATTGGAAGACACTTTGCTGCCTCGTGGTGGTGGCATGGTGATGCGGTTGCAAGGGCGTCTCCGCTGTTAGAATCTACCGCAACAGATCACTATGGCTTGATGAGTCCTCCCAAGACCATGGCTTTAGTTTTGTCTCTCACTGTTGCTGCCACTATTGTGTCTCTGCTGCACAACCCAGCGAGGGATGCCGAGCCGCTCTGATACCATGAGAAACTATTGGGAAGCTTCCTAGCCTTTCTGGCCCTGACGTGGTGACACTGTCCAGTCAGCTGACGCACAAGCAAGAAAGCAGGTGTATGGAACAAAAAGGGTTAGGCTACGGAGACGAGAAAAGTCTCATAAGCTCCAAGAGCTTAGTTATGCGGAGAGAAATGACAGCTGAAAACCACACATAAAAAATTCCTGCCGCGGCGCACGGCGGGTGACGCACACGACAGACTTAGTTTGTCTTAAAACCAGCCCAAATCCACTGGCTATGACTTTGTGCACAATCATCCACATGCAACACCGTCCGAATCTAGAGGTGCAAAATCTCAAGGTCGCTACAACTGGTAGCATGCAGAGGTCTGACATCAATCGTGGACACATAATGGAGAACATGCAAATTGGGTTCTAAAGCCAATCCACCAAGAAAACTCTAGCGACAATAGATAAACCCCAGAGTAGCCCAAAAAGCATCCGAGGCGCTGTGGTGGTTATCTGGCAGCTACCCGTGGGTGGAGCCAACACTCATTGGTGCTCCGGCCCCAACTGGGTTGGGGCCGGAGCACCAACCACATGTTGGTGTATGGGCTTTGAGCTTTCTGATTTTCATACAGTCTTGTGTAGTGAGAGCTTCCTTGTTTATGCTCAAAGTTCTCCAACAGCTACATTACTCTTCTGTGAAAAGTATGGTGCATTCTTGCCACCTATTTCACCCATGCATGTTTGACAGAGTTTTCTCGGTGGTCGAGACCCGGGCGCTTGGTGGTTTCTACCAGTGCTCCGAGAGACCCCATGGTGATTTGCCGCATATTGCCTCTGACAGGTTGTGCACTCTCCCTATGGTCAAGACCCGGGTACACGGTGGTTTGTACCGGTACCTCAGGAGATCCAACACTGATTGATTTAGTCTTTGTTGACCTTTTCTCAGACATATGTCGTGTGCATGTGGCTGAGACCCAGACGCCCGGTTTCATGTTCCGGCATATCGGGAGGGCTAGAACCTGCCTAGCTTGGCTAGCCGGCGATGCTAGTGTGTCATCATAGAGCCTGGATTTTTTTTGCGTATATTACATATTTTCTTGTTGGTTGAGACTCAGGCACATGGTTGTTTGTTCCGGTGCCTCGGGAGAACTCCATTGTGTTCTTTTCAACATGGGCCTACACACTTTAGAACAATATCAGCTCGGTATCATAGAGAAGAGGGACCCTGTGAGCCTCCAAGCAGCAGATCAGATTTGAAACACAGCTGGGGTGCGCCACGTGGCGCCACATAGGCAGAAGCATTCAGGAGCAGCAACATGCCAGCAACAGCAATGATTATAGCGTTTGGTTCATCTTTTTCTTTAACCATTGTGTTAGAGATCATCGGGTGCTGCAGCATCGGTTGTTTGGTTGGCAGAAGAAACAACATCCGAGGTGGAAGCCGCCACTACACAGCAGAAGGTTGGTACCCATTCAACGGTTCATTGCAGATGGAGTGTGAGTGATCAGTCAGTACGCAGTAGTAGTGGCAGCAGCAGCCAGCTTACAAGGCAGCATTGTGGTTGCACTCTGCGTGCAAACACCGTGCAGCATTCATACATGCATTCAGGAGCAAGCAAGATGCATGAAGGCACCACAGAGCATTGGCAGTGGTAGCGATGGCGGCAGGGCAGAGGCAGTGTGCAGCACTCCCAGCACTAGATAACGTTCATCACATTGCGCAACCGAAGCAGCCACATGCAGCACTGCAGTCCAACATCTTCAATGGTGAACAGCAGATGCTGCAAGTGGCAGCAGCACCGCGCAGCAGCGTGCAAGCTATCTGCTGCAGCGCAGTATTTTGTGTGAGCAGCCGTTACAACAGCGAGCACCAGCCAGAGCACGGATTGCGCCATAACATCCTCACGTGGCCGGAGAAACTTGCGTATCTTGCAAACAGCAGCAGCAGCGTCGGCATTGCAGATCTTGCCATTACCCTTGCCCGTGTGGAACAGTCTCGCAGCTCTGTGAGGCAGCTTCGCAACAGCCTCACTGACACTGGTGGCAGAAGCGAGGCACCTTTTTTTTTCGCTGCCCCGCCAACGCCAGGAGCCCTCTCACCGTCTCGTCTCATCGGCCCTGAACCAAAGCATTCATTTTGATTTTGATTCTAAGGTTGCAGGCTCTTCCCTCTCGAACAATGATTTTATTCTTGATTCCACGAGTAGGAGGGAAACGGTTCGAATCAGTGGGAGAGCAACTAGGTTTCCTTCAAAATTGTGCTTCACGCTATCCAAAAATAATGGACAGGATTCCTGATTTTCCGGGCACCCGTCGAGCGGTGTCTTCAGCCCCGTCGCGCAGCAAGCCTCGCTCATGTGCAGCAATGAGAATTTAGCATACTTGAGATGAGAGAGGAACGTATCCCCGACGGTAAATCGTATTGGAGATTCCGTAAAACGTTTCCTGAAGTAGATTTTAGATGAACGTCTTCATCCCATGCATTTCGACTGGTTCTAGTTTTTTACGCGTTTAGGACATAACCCAGAATGTGGGAGCAATGCCACATAAGCAAAAATCACCGCCAAATCATAAGGAGTCAGCGGGTGTAATTTGATTCTTCATTTTTTTTTCCGCCACTTCATTTGGTGGATTCTGCAAGGGCTGCAAGCTCTTGCAAACGACTTCGTCGCATCGCGTCCTGCCTCCAACACATAGAATCAAAATAAAAATCAAAGTGTTGGTTCAAGGCCATCGAGGCTACCGGTGCTCACGTGAGTGCAAAAAGCACCCGCGTGATTGTGAGGATGGTGTGCCTCGACCCCGGTCTTCCCAGAATTGAACCAGCCAACGTCAGACAAAAAGGGACATTCATGTCAATCAAGTATGTACATGGGTACTTCTATAACCTTTGGAACAGATGGTCATTATTGACACAACAAAATAGTTTTTACTCATCTGTTATATTTTTATTCTCTCCTTATCCTTTCATTTTCCTCTAGTTTAGTCATCTCTAAGGTGAATTTTTCAAGTTTCACCCATTCGATATTTCTGCAATGTGGTTTTCCACCTCCTACAGATAGTAATAACTCCCCTCACCTTCATCACACACTCTTCTCTAATACTTGACCTATTGGACACCACTTCCACCTCTCACGGCTCTCTCTAGGCACGATGTTGCCATGGCCTGATCCACCTCCTGGCACATACCTCACACATGTGATTTTGACAGCACCTAGTGCTAGTGTTCTACACTCGTACTCTCTTTGTCTGCAACCCTCCAATATGCCGAGGCAGCAGCCAGGACCACCCCCACATGGTCTTCCTGGCCATTTGCTCATGTGGTCACTGGGAGGGATCCTCTCCTACACCCCACTCTTACCACCAGTTGTCTCTGGACACAATGATCCTACAACCGGCACCACCACCTCATGATGTTGCTGGCCAGCCACACTGGTGGTCTGTTTCTACACCACCAGGAGCGAGTGTTCCCCTTGCCGCACCATGTCACCAGCCTAGCGGCATGCTGACTCGGTCTCTGGCATCACCCTCTCATGGGTACACTGGCCAGCCTCCTCTGTGGTCGGCTTCTACACAAATCAGAGCTGGTGCTCTACACGCTTATCTGAGTCATTAGCCCGAAGGTGTGGTGATCGGACAGCCTCCATCCTCTTGCCAGCTTTCATTGTGGTCCTTCTCGTCACCACCGCGAGACAACATTCTTCACGCCCATCCTCGTCAACAGCTGCCTTAAAGGGTTTTTATGTGGCCTCCAACACCATCTTTCCATGATGCACCTCTCCAGCCACTCTCCTCATCGGTTTCACCAGGTCACGGCATTCTCCATCCTCACTCTCATGACTCCCAGAGGATTGGTCCTCTCCCTGCACAGCATGAGCCAGCTCTTCTGACTTTGTCTGCCACTTTTGTGGAGATAGACGACATGGTTGGTTCCATTGTCGTATGCGCCCTAGTGAGTGGCATCTGCCTTGGCTTCAGACCCATGCATCACAGGCGGACCTATCTGATTTCTCCGTCCCTTTCACGGGATTCCTGGCGATCCTGTACGCCGAGCTCCAGAGTCTGATACAGATGGTGCAGCAGCTTAGTGACCATTTTCTCTCGGACCAGATCAATTCCTCCTATCCATCGTCATCCTCATCTCCTTCATCTTCTTCATCTTCCTCTAAGAGACCTTCTCCAGCTGCACCAGACCTTTTATCTCAGTCTGCAGCCATTCTCGTCATCCTTTCCTCCAGTGGCGCCATGCCCCCGATGGTTGAGCCACTTTCTACTACCTTACACAGTCAGCCTCATACTCGACGATGTCGTCAGCGTCCATTGCGTCATGTGTGTCGCGTCTCCGACACGTCTTTATCTCCACCGGCTTCTGTCGTTAAACCGGTCGCG
>SZWC01014766.1:27309-43146 GCA_023375785.1 Penium margaritaceum
CTGCGACAGTGAGCACCAAGGTTGGAGTAGGATCACCTAGTGCTACATCAATTGGAGTAGGTCCATTGACATTGGCAGCATCAGTCTCATTTACAGCTTCAGCAGCATTAGCTGCAACAGTTGCACTAGCGACACGAGGAACCCCATCTACTGCATCTGTTGCATTGCCGTCATTAGCATCATCTACAACACATGCCTTGTTGATATCACCAGCTGCATGAGCTATGAAAGCTGCACCAGCTGCAAAACCTACTCCATTTGCTACTTTAGTAGCATTGGTAGCATCAGCATTATCCACAACATCCAAAGCTTTAGGTGCACCGTCAGCATCAGCCTTATCTGCAGTACCTGCTTTGTTCAAAGCACCAGCTGCACCAGCTATATTAGCTGCCCCATCTGCTGCATCCATTGCATTGCCAGCATCGACGTTATCTGCAAAATCTACATCTTCAGCATCACCTGTAGTATCCGCTTCGTCAATAGTTTCTATATCCACGCGTTTTGTATCAACTACTGTTTCAACTACATCAGCTGCAAAAGCTGCACTAGCTACACAAACTGTGCCATCTGCTACATCTGCTACATCGTGAGCATTAGCATCCTATATAGCATCTGCCTTGTTAATAATACCAGCTGCACCAGCTACATCAGCTGTTCCATCGGCTTCATCCGTTGCATTACCGGCATCGACGTCATCTGCAGCATCCACAGCTCCAGCAACATAGGCAGCGTCAGCATCATGTACAACATCTACATCTTTTTTAGCATCGGCAGCATCGGCCACATCTACAATGTCCGCATCCACGCTTTTCACATCATCTACAGTACCAGCTGCATCACCTGCGACGACTGCACCAGCTGCATCAGCTGTCCCATCTGCAGCATCCGCTACATTGCCAGCATTGACATCCTCTACAGCATCCACAACTTCACCAGCATCGACAATGTCAGCATCATCTGCAGCTTCTACATCTTCTACAACATCGACAGCATCGGCCTCATCTACACTATCTACATCCACGCCTTCTGCATCATCTATGGCACCAGCTATCTCAGCTGTGACAGCTGTACCAGCTGCACCAGCTGCTCCATTTACTGCATCAGCAGCTTCAACATCATCAGCGTCATTTCAACATCCACAACTGTGCCGGTTGCACTAGTTGCTCCATCTTCTGCTTTAGTAGCTTTAGCAGCATCAACGTCATTTGGACTCTCGGCTTCGTCTTCAGTGTTAGCTTCATGCGTTACATTGACCTCACTAGCTGCATCGACACCTTTGGTAGCAGTAGGTGCTACTGCAATACCTGTGACGGCTGCATCTAGTGTATCCTAAGTGCCAACGGCACCACTTGCATCTGGTACCTCTTTAGTTCTTTCATCTTCCACATCGGCCCAGCTAGCTAAATTTGCTGTACTGACTACATCGTCTCCATCAGATGCACCAGACTTATCACTCAGGTCAACGTCTTCATCAGGTATCCATGCATGGATAGTGTGAGCACCTTCAGGATCACCATCTACTCCAGATGTTACATCAATTCCATATCCTCCATCATCATAGCTGATGCTGTTGATGTAGCTGATGCTGCCGATGTGGCTGATGCTGCTGATGTAGGTGATGCTGCCAATGCAGCAGATGCTGCCGATGCAGGTGATGCTGACAATGCAGCTCATGTTGATGGAGCTGGTGTTGTCAAGGTAGCTAATGCCAGAGATGGTATGCATGGTGTGAATACAGATGATACAAGTGGTGCAGCTGGTACTACTGATATAGCCGGTGCTGCTGATACAAAAAATACAACTGATGCTACCGGTGCTGTAGATGATGTCGATATAGTAGATGCAGCTCATGTCCTAGAAGATGATGCTCTAAAAGATGTAGGTGCTGTTCCCTTAGTTGTTAGCAATGGTGTAACAGCCGATAGAGACACCATTGTGGCGTTCAAGATCATAGGGGGGACATTGGAGTCTTGCCCACCTATGGTAGTGAGAACATGGTCAGGTCCCTTCACCGAGTTGGCAGCACCTAGCCATTCCTGTCTGACATGCCGGGCTGAGGAGGACGAGATTTACTCCCTCATGAGTGGGCAGGAAGCTTTTGTCGCTACTACCTGAGAGAAACTGTCCGGTGATATCCCCACACCACAAGATGTACCCGGTTACCTCTTCACTGGGGATATGGGGAGGAGTGACTGCATACATGTGCCTAGAGTGTGTGAGCTCAGGGATGTAGATCAATGGTTATGTGTACTACCAAGTGCGTTGGCCGAGCTGCTAACAGAGGACTGTAATTGACATAGCTCAGATGGTTCTGTGTCGAGCTCCATCGCACGCTCAGAAAGTGTCTCACAGTACGGGGATTCTGAGGTAGTGAGTATTGACGACACCCCGGACAGCATTGAGACATCCTTCAGCTCACCCCCATGTTTCTCCTTTACATCTAGACTATCCCCCTTCACCTCCGAGCCCTACAAGCCTCCTACCTCAGAGGTTGTCCCGCATCCACGTTCGTCTTGCGACTATCTGTCTTAAACACAGGACCTATTGAGAGATGCCTCTTCATAAGGCATGGTACTTGCAGTCACACAACTTCGGGCAGCAGAGATGGAGATGGTGGTGTTACGTAGATTGGTAGACACGTTTTCTACTACTTAAAGTTATGTCATATCGGTGCTTGAGGATGTTGGATTTGAGCTTTGCATAGTCACTCAGAAGGATCATGCCAAGATACGTGAGCACGCCTCTCTTCTTCAGGGTGATTTGGTTGTAGCAAAGGAGGACCTGCAAAACTTTCGGCCACCGCAGCAGTAGCTGCCGCTGTTCCCAGCACACACATCAGCCGTACCTATGCGTATTCTGCTTCAGCAATGTTGGCAGTGGTAACAAGAGTAGCAGTAGTAGCAGGAGCCGCAACGGTAGCAGCAGTAGCAGAGCCGCATCAGCATTAGTAGTAGCAGTAGTATTCAGAGCCGCAGCAGCAGCAGCAAGAGCCCCAGCAGCAGCACAACCTCTGCCTCCCACCTCTCTGCTCAGAAGCTGTCTTGCAAGGTGGCCAGGCACTCAGTGTGCTGGCGTCTCCTCCAGAGACTGAGCTGGAGCCCTATGACTGCTACAGCAGACAGTTGGACAAGCTATACAGCTGTGGATGACTCTACAGCAGATACAGTTGGACAAGCTTTTCCAACTGTATCTGCTTTAGAGTCATCCACATCTCCTTTACCTGACATACTGTCTGTATTACAGGATACACTCATCTCCAGTGTTGTTGCTGCTTCCTCTTTTGCTGCCACAGCGAGCGCTACACATTCACCTCCCAGCACTGCTGTTGGCAGGGCCATTGAGACGTACACTACACTGTAGTCCATCAGGGTCCCCTAGCAACAGCAGCTGTCAATGTTGTCACCCAGATTACAGCCGCAGTAGACGTAGAAGCATCAGCAGTAGCATTAACTACAACTAAAATGTCTAGTGCTCTGACTTCCATCCACACCTCCTGTACTCAGGCCTTTTCATTGTCTTCCTCATCTTCATCAACATGTCACGTTGAGTTGCTCGTCTTGGCAGCTGTAGCCATCTCAACTCTCACAACCACCACGCTGACAGGGTTATCTTGCCTCATCATCTCCACGTCTGCCACCGTTGCAGTTGTGGTATTCTCTACAGGAGTAGATCTTCTTCCTATTTTCTCACTCTGCCATCAGGCCTGGTAACCCTGGCAGCCTCTCTTGTCCCTGCTCCCTCTTCACTGCATCTGTGTTGATGTGTTTGTGCTTCCAGACCCATTGCCTTGCAACAGAGCCCTGACACATCCATCATACTTGTCTCACACCCACTGGGGCAAAGGAAACTGTGCCAAAATGTTCTTGGAAAAACCATGTAGCCGGCACCATGCCGGTCGACGATGATCAATATGCAGTATTGCAAGCTGAACTATAGCGTTAGCACAATGGTTTGCAAGCTGCACTCACTACGCAGTGCACCACAGAGGAAAAGCTGTAAGCTGTAGGCAAGATGACCAAAAAACCTTTGCTGATCACATTGCCAACTTGGTGCTGAATCGCCTCCAGCCTACAATGTGTACAACTCCTTCTGCCTCAGCTGCTGTTGGCATTGCTGTTGCTTTCTCCACATCAACCACTTCCGCATATGCCTCTACTGGCTCTGCCGCTTCTAACCGCATCGCAGCCGCAACCACCGCCAGTGCAGCCGCTGCCAAAGCACAAGCATCGCAAGTGCAGCGCAAACCTGAATTTGACTCCACTACATTCCACTCTACTTCCAACCTCACCTTCTACTCATGAGAGGTTCGCTTCAGTCCTTAGGCACAAGGAGAGTAGCTCTGAGAATACTACCATGAACCCAATCCTTTAGCCTATCCCTCCTTTGTGCCCTTGGACTCTGAGTATACTCGTGCTATGCGTGACTTCATCCATGCTCGATCCAATGATCTCACCAATGAGATCAGGTCTGACAATGCCGACACAGGTCGCGGCACGCCTGTTGACCCACTTGGCGCTTACACGCTCATCAAGCGTTGCATGACAGTGACCGGGCATGCTGTCCAGATTGTCCTCACTATCCAATTCAACACGCTCTCCATGCGTGCTGATGAGACTGCCGACACCAATTGGGCTCGCAGTCTATGCTTGTTGTGCGACCTTGGGAAGGCGGCACTGGACAGCTTCTTGTTGTTCTCTCCATTGTGAACAACCTCATCCCTTAATTTTCTGACATCTTTTGGGAGGTGAAGGCCTCGGAGCTTGAACGCCTGACTGCTGTTCCTATTCATGAGGATGTACCACCAGGCATTCGCGTCCTGTGGGAGTTGACCTCCCAGCGCCTCACTGATTGGTGGAGCTCACTCCATAATTAGCGTATCCATCGCAGAGCAGTTGCAGCAGCTGCCACTATACTTCCCTCCTCGTCCGCCTCAGTTGCTGCCTCATCCTCCACCACCTCCACCACGACAGCCAGTTCTCTTGCATCTCAGGGGATTGGTGGGAGTGGAGGTCGTGGTAAGGGCAAAGGCAAAGGTGGTGCCGTTGGTGGCGGTTGACAGGGAGGGCGCAGTAAAGGCCTGAGTCCTCACAGCTCCATCCCTTCTACATCCTCGTCCAATACTGTTACATGTTGAAACTGTGGTTCCACTGGCCACGCCGCTTCCAATTTTCCTGCACCACCTGACGATGACCGCCTTGCATCCGCCATGCGTGCGCACTAGGCCCGCTCCTCTGGTGGTGGTGGTGGTGGTGGTGGTGGTGGTGGTGGTGGTGGTGGTGCTTCTCGTGCCTGCACCTCAGCTAGGTCCTCCAACTGCAATGTACCTTCTTCTGTAGCTGTCGCTGCCTATAGCAGCACCATGGCTTCACCGCCACCACCTTACCCTTGGGATGGCCTCTGAGGTTTTCCAGACCCATCCTACTCCCCTCCATGCTGGGAATTTTCTACGTGCCCCTCTCGGCGTCCCTCTTCGGGCTTCTTCATCACCCCTGACCCGCCTGAGGATAATCGCCAACTGGATGCTTCTTTGTATCATGCCATCCATCAGCAATACCTCCGTGATCAGGGAGGTGAGATTTTTCATTCAATTGTGGAGACACTTGGATGCGCTGTGGACGAGGGTCTTCTTGGTCATTCGTCAGATCATGTTCAGGGACTCTCCCCAGTTGATGTCCCGTGGGTTGAGGATTGACAGTCTTACAGCTTGTACCATTACCTTGCTGCCTTTGGTCAGCAGCTTCTCCCTGGCTTTGCCATTGCTGCCATCAGCTGTGGTCTAGCATCTGCTCGTGTGTTGGGTGGCTTCTGGATCCTTAATTTGGGAGCCACCGACCACATGACCTCCTTTCAGTCCTTGTTCGTCTCGTTGGGTCCGGTTGGCTCTGTCCGCTTTGTATGCACTCGTTCTGGTCAGCTCTTGCCTGTCCAGGGCGTTGGAATTGTCAGCTTTGTTGGGCCTGGGGGGGGAGCTCTTCTTGCCAGATGTACTGTTCGTGCCCGCTCTTGAACTAAGTCTTCTCTCCGTTACAACTCTTGATGACCAGGGCATGGACTTCTCCTCCAGCCGCAGCGTTCTGTCTGTGTCGTACTGCACCATTGACCGTATTCTGCTTCGTGCCCAGCGCGGTGACCGTTTGTTTTGCATGCTGTCGTTTACACCTCATCGCGCTACCACAGCCCTTGTTCATGTTGCATGCTCCCTCTCCCCAAAGCATGTACCGTCTCCCCAGAGCATGCACATTTGCTGCACCGCCGCCTTTGCCACATTCACAATGCTGTCATTGACAGCTTGCTCCATGAACAGCCCACTCACGGTCTTGACGCTTCCACCTTTTCCGTTCCTTGCTCCGCTAATTGTCTTGATTACGCCCAGGAAAAAAATGTTTGGATCCCCCTTCTCTACCTCTGAGTCATGTACGTCATACCCCCTTGATCCCTTGCACGCTGATGTCATGGAAACCCTTGCCCGCGATACATTGGAGAGTTGGACGCTATGTTCTCTCTCAGAAATGGATTATTTTGCATGTTTTGGGTCTTTGCCCTCTGCCCAAAATAGTTATGCCTGTTCCACTCTTGAGGCCAGGCTTCTCCAGGCTGAACTAGCCTGTGGTTGCCGCTTGAAAATCTTTCCCTGTGACTGTGGCGGGGAGTTCATGGGACCCACTGCTCGTTTCCTATCCTCTCGCGGGGTGTGCATGGAGCCGTCCGCTCCCTACACACCCCAACAGAATGGTGTCTTTGAACATTAGAACCTTACCCTCATCAACAGTGTTAGTACACTCCTCAGTTCCTCTTCCCTTCATCCTTTCTTCTCCTTTGAGGCCACGTCGTCCATGAACTGAGTTAAGAACCATGTCCGCACGGCCCACTCCCTTGTCATGTCACCCCCTTTGAGCGGTGGTACAGTCGTCGTACGGACCTGCATCTTGCTTGCCTCAAGGGTTGTGTCACTGCCGTCTAGCGCCCAGAGGATTTTCGAGACATCAAACTCAGCCCCTGCACCTGCCTATGCACCTTTCTTGGTGTCTTGGGCATCTCCAAGGCTTGGCATTTTTGGAACGCAGACCGGTCCCATGTCATCCAGTCCCGCAATGCCCTTTTCTTCAGGGATGTTTTCCCTCATGACCTTTCCATCGTCTTGCCAACCTCCTCCTCTCCTTGCTCTGTCGGCTTGGAGGGGAGGTATGTCTGTCCCAGCCTCTGGTCTCGGGGATTCATCCTTCTCCTCTGCTGGCACGGCTCCTTCTCATGCTGTTGGTCCGTCGCTGTCTGTCCCTTCCACTACCAGTGGCTCCCTACCCTCGCCGTCCAACTCACGGACCGCCTCCTCCTCTGAGTCCTTGCTGCTCCTTATGTATGCTGAGTCCTCTGAACCGGCACCCACTGGTGCCCAAACACAGTCTCCTGCGCTCTCCACTCCCAGCTTACCCCCTAAGCCTATGCTACAGGCACCCATAATTGTTAACACCTCTAAACCACTGCCTCCTCATGGTTCCGAGCCATACACATGTGGGGGGATACTTCATTCTCTCCCTCAGCACTCTTCCTCTCAGGCCTCAAAGCCCTATCAGCGATGCTCACACTCCAGTGCATCATCCTCCGCAGGTGGACCCTCTGCCATACCCATCCGTTCTTATGCACTCGGTTCCTCCCAGGCCTCTCAGCCCCCTTAGTGGGTCACACGCTCCAGCACTTCATCCTCCACTGCTGGACCTTTGTCAAATCCACTGGTCTTGATGCACTTGGTCTTGTTTTCAGTGTTTTCCATCCTAACTCGGTAGTGGGCTATGCTCTTGTGGCTCATGAGGTCCACAACACCCTTGATTCCTCTTTTGCTGGTTATGTTGCCGCATGCTTCGCAGCCTCCGGTATTTCTACCCTCCCTCCCGAGCCTACCACTGTTCGACAGACTCGTGAGGTAGCTGATGCTGACCTCTGTGAAAATTCCATGCATGAGGCATTGACTGCACTCAAGGAGGATGGTGTCTTTGAGCTTGTGGATCTCCCTGTATGCCTCAAGGCAGTCGTTACTCGCTGGATCCTATAGTGAAAACTAAACCCTGATGGCAAAGTCAACCGGTACAAGGCTCGCTCACTGCCAAAGGATTTTCTCAGGTCCTTGGGGTTGACTTTGATGAGACCTTTACCCCGGTCAGGCAGTACACTAATACCCAAGCGCTTCTCAATCTTGTCGCTGAGCACAACTGGGGACTGGAATAGATGGATGTCAACAATGCCTTTCTACATGGTCGACAAGATGAGGAAATCTGCATTGTCTAGCCACCAGGATTCACAGATGGTAGAAACTGTCAGAAATAAATATCACAATCCACAAGACACACCTCGAACCGGGTTCTCTCACCACTTCCCTCACTTTGAACTTCCGACTCCGAGTTCACCCCCAACAAGAAAGTATCCAAAAATGGTGCCCAAGCGGATCACCTCCGAGCAAGGACAGCATTTGCCAATCCTGCGCACGATTTCCTAACGGTAATTACCGCGACCTGCACCGACCACTGCCGGCTCTGACAAAGCACAACGGAACTGTCCCCTCTCGCGCCGCTCGGTCCCCGCGTTACGACAACCCCGCCAACCAGGCTCCGACCATACCACGTCCGCACACGCATACACAACTGGGCGTTCTCCTCTTTGCGACATGCTGAAGCCTGAACTATAGCTAGGCACACTAAACATAGATCAAAGGCTAGGACTACTCAAGTAGACACACTAGTACTTAAATATGGTCTCCTCTGTGTTGTATTCTGCTCAATTTTCCTCATCAGTAAATCAGCTTCTCCTTCCGTTCATCTGCCCGCCTTCCGGCTGAGGCTGTTCTTGCCTTTGTTGCCCACATACTTGCTGTGGCACCTCCTCGTGAATCATCTATCATATCTGCCCTCAAGGCTGTGGCATACTCCAGCTCCCTCATCACGTACCCGCGCCCTCCTATCGGCTGTGGCAACATCACTGCTGCCCGCCACCCAAGGCAGTGGCGGTACAGCATTATCGCACTTTGGCGTTTCCTCCGCTTCACTCCGTTACGCCCACATTCATCCGCAGTGGCGTCCGTACCATTTCCTTCAGCTTGCCTTGTCACGCCCGCTCGTATCTGCCGAGGCGCCTCCACTATTTTGCACTCCTACACTTTCACTCCGTCGCGCCCGCACTCGTCTGCCAAGGCGCCCTCAGTTTCTCTGTGCCCGTGCCCACTGGCACTGTGCCTACGCAAGGTCAAGACCCACTCCTTGGAACAGTGGCCCCTAGCCCGTGCCTTAGCAACTGCGGTCCTTACCTCTCACGACTTCGTGTCTTCAGCCTTCCTGCCATGTGACATCAGCAAGACGTCATCAGTTTGCTCCTTCGCCGAACGTTCCATTCACTCAGTCACTGCCATGATCTTGCCTCCGCTGACCATTCCAAAATCCTGACAGAAACAAGGTCTGGCAGCTACGTAAGGCCCTATGTGGGCTCAAGAAGTCATCGTGTTGCTGGAACATGGAAATCTCCTCAATTCTTGAGAGAGGTGGCTACGGATGCAGTACAGTGGATCTTGCACTCTTCTTGAGTCCACCCTCAGAGCCACTTGTGGCCATTCTGGTCAACGTCGATGAACTACTCATTGCCTCTCCTAGTCCCGCAGTTTTCTAGTCTGTGAAGAACCTGCTGTTGTCCACATTCTAGATGAAAGACATGGGTCCAGCACGAGTTTTCCATGGCATAGAACTCAAGCGTGACCGTCAGCATCGCACCCTGCACGTTCACCAGGCTGTAAACATCCACACCCTAGGAGAGTGTTTTGCCTCCTTTTTGGCTAACGACTCTAGTAGGCCATGGTTTAATAAAAGGTGGATTAAGTATTACAAGAATTAGTGACATCACGCCGATGTCCCATAACGGGTGCAATACCCCTGAGAAACGTCGCACCTCCTAAAGTCTCTTGACCCAATACAACTGGGGGAGACGGTCGATGTCACCAATTACCTCAGCATGATCGGTTCTCTCATATTCCTTGCTACCACCATCCGGGTAGACGTGGCCTTCTCAGTGAACTTCTAGTTCTAGTTCTCCCAACAAAATTACCAGAAACACATTGAGGCGGCATTTTGTGTGTCCGCTACGCACTGTCTGCTGCGTGTGTGGGGTTGTGCTATCATGTCCAGCTCTCTGTGGTCGTTGGCCGATACACAGACAGTGATTGGGCACACAAAAATGATGCCCGCAGTCGCACCTGTTACATCTTCCTTGTTGGTGGGACTTTCATCCCTTGGAAGAGTGGAAAACAGGGATGTGTTGCCTGAAGCTCCAGTTAGGCAGAGTACATGGTGCTTGGTGCAGGTACGTGTGAGAGTGTTTGGCTGTCTCGCTTGATGTACTAGTTGTGTGTTTTCATCCACCGAATCATCCTGCACTGCGATAACCACAGTGCAAAGGGAATTGCTCAGCACAATGGCATGCATCACTCTCGCACCAAGTACATCAACATTGAGCATTACATAGTATTGAACTGGAGAAGTTCAGGTTGTCTGGAGCGATATTCATCAACAGTGTGCAGACTTCCTTACCAAGGCTCTCAGCAGTGGCATGATCAAAGCAGTTGTCCATGGTGTTGGTGTGCTGTGCTCTTGTGATTCCCCTGGTTGACATGGGTCTTCTGAGTCGTGCTGTTTCATGACATGTACTACCTCTCATGTGTGTGTGGGCTGTTTGTCTGTGGGTCATGGAGAAGTGTTGGTTATGGGTGTAACACACACAAGTGGCCTCTTCACTCTACTCACACGCACACACACACACACACACACACACACACACATCACTGTAGGTGATTAATCTGGATTAGAATTCTCGGGTGCAACTCTGCAATGTATCATGAAGCTCAACGTAGGGGCTGCACCATCAAGTTCTCAAGTGGTGGCCACAGCACCAACATCAATCCTTTGAAGAGCTAGTCTGTAGTGATACTTTATGCTTCATTCCAAACATGGGGCACACATTCAGAGGAGTGCATGCACCACATACGCTCGTGGTCGATGTGGTTTGAGTCTTCCATATGCATGTATTAGCTTGGTCAGCCAGGTTGCTGATCCCTCGAGACCACACGTCCGGTTTGTATCGGCGTGTGAGGAAACACTTGGAGCTCGCTCGGTCCAAGGTTGGGTTTGATCCCTAAGTGGCATCCGGGCCCCACGAGGAGAGCCTCGTGTGGGTGGCCCGGTCAACTGGCACTTATCGCTTCGATCACTCCTTACCTCCTCACTCCTTGTTCTTTCCTCCTAGTTTCTTCCATATGAGAGTGAGCTTACCCCGATTTATGGTGTCGCACCGTTCCTTCTACCTACATGCTTACTTGCTTATTCTAGCAATCTAAGCTACCTACAACAAGATAGAATTCATCAGGGCATGCAGGCCCACGCAAAACTGCCATGAGCAAAGGGTGTGAGGGGCAGACAGTGAAGGCCAAATCTGGCTAAGTATGAAACGCAATAAGAACAAGGAGATAGTACAATGAGCACTACTAAGAGCTTATGTACTGGGGACTGGCAGCTAGCCCGCCAGGCCCCAAAATCCCCGTCGCACCAAAAGGCATGAACGGGGAATACGCACGTCGCAGAACATGAGACCACGCAATGGAGGTCTTCCGAGGCACCGGAACAGTCAACCGTGTGTCCCGGTCTCAACCGACAAGAAAATAAGAATTATACCCCAAACACATCCGGGCTCTATGGTGACACACTAGCATCACCGGCAAGCCAATTTAGGAAAGTTTAGGCCTCCCCAGACGCCAGAATATGTCACTGGACATCCGGGTCTCAGCCAAGTGTAAGCTGCATATGTCTCATAAAAACCAACAAAGGCTTAAATAATCAGTGGTGGTTCCGAGGTACTGGTACAATCCACTGTGTACCCGGGTCTCGACCGCAGAGGGAATGCACAACTTGTCAGCACCAATTTGTGTCTAATCATTGTGGGATTTCTCGGGGCACTGGCACAGACCACCAAGTGCCTGGGTCTTGACCACCAAGAAAAATCTACTAGTCATGCATGTTTGAACTCGGTAGCTAGAATGCACCATACATAACACAGAACAAGTAATTTAGCTACTGGAGCATCATTGGAGAACCAAGAAGCTCTCACAACAGAACCCTACCTACCACTTAGAGAAGCAACACTCCCCATGGGCTGTAAAATCTGTTTGGAATGTACCAATTGAGAAGGAACATAAGGTCCCCCTCGATAAGAGAATCCTGGGACCATGGACATCAACTCTGTTGCCCTAGATCACTGAGTGCTCGGGTGTTGACTACCAAGAGCATGCAACCAAATGTAGTGAAGCCCAAACATGCATCAGGGGTCTCCCACGGCATTGGCACAGACCACCGAGTGCCGGGGTCTCAACCACCCAACCATTCCTACAAATGCAACTTCTGATCTGGTCACAAGAACACACACACAGTAGCATGTCAACAACGAGTCGGCTTGAAGACCACACAAGGCTCCCCCTGGGCTGATGAAGTTGGAAACAATCATTGTGCGAGAGTAAATTTCCTCTCCTCCACGAATTGAACTCTGTATGTGGCACTGTCAGAGATGAATAGGAGGTGGAAATGATGGCAAGTCTGGGACTCATTCATACACCACCAAATCCTAGTAATCGCGAAGTACGACAGCAGGAGACTCCGAAACATCCATGTGAGTCGTACTCCTTGGGGATTCATCATTAGGATTGGATGTCACTGGAATAGAGATATGGCTACCAAAACCATTGCACGCACGTGATGTAGTGTGCTCTGTTCCCGGAGAAAGGGATAAGTCCAGCGACGGAGGAGTACACACTACTCGCTGTGTAGAGGAAGATGAAGCTGAGTCGCAGATGGAGGAGGTGGTGGTGCAGACCTACGATAGCGCGTGTGATGCAACAGAAGTCTCCACGCATGCAGTTTTCAATGCCTCTCTGGCTCTAGGAAAGGTCATCTTGCTGTGCAAACGACAACTCTAGCATCCTCCCTTGCCGCATGCAACGGCCTCGAATGCTTCCACTCAGCTAGGAACTTTGTCTCTGTGAGATCAAGGTCGTCATCCTCAAACTCCTGATGTCTGTATGCGCTCACGGTGAAGGCTGACAAGATGACCAGGCTCGCTCCTCGAGCATTTGCAAGCTGCTGTGGCACCAGTAGTGGCTGGCTCTGCCATGTCGCATCGTTGCTCTGTCGCTACTCCAAGACTGTCCACATAACCCGTATCACATGCCTCCATGGAAAAGTGTTGAGCCGTGCGCTCAACATCTCCTAGCACGCAAAGAGTCTGCAGGCACTCAAGGTCAGCGAGGCGCCGACACAACGCCTCCTCAGAAATGACCTCCATGTCCTCCGTTGTCCAAAAAACATGCACAATTATGTTTTCTACCACTGCTTCCAATCTAGCACCAGAGACACCCCTACCTGATGGCAAAACTCTAGCCTAAGGTGCTGCCAACACTGTAGCTGCAAGGACAACATCCACAACTACAGTCTCTACAGAGTCCTCTACTCTGTCTGACTCTGGTGCAGTAACCAATGAGGTTCTCCCTACCACTGCCTCTGCATCCGTGTCTCGTACCGTAAGCTCAAACACTCCAACAATAGGTGTAAAATCCACCACTTTTGCTACCACTCCGGCGATGAGGAAACCTCCGGCTAATGGAGCATCTGCATCCTGCAAAGCTGTAGATGATGTAGCCGGCGGAGCCATCTCCAGAAGGGTACTCCGTACAACATGGTTTGCACTGTCCGAATCTCGTGCAATGACCAACGAGGCTCCTCCTGCCACTACCTCTACGTCTGTGTCCCGCACTGTAAGCTTGACCACTCCAATAGGAGGTGCAGAATTGACCCCTATTGCTACTACTCCAGCGATGCGGACGCCGCTGGCTGATGGAGCATCTGCATGCCGTGGAGTTGTAGATGATGTAGCTGACATAGCCACCTCCACAGTGACACTATGTACAACATGGTCTGCATTGTCTCGTGCGGTAACCAATGAGGCTCTCCCTGCCACTGCATCTCCATCTTTGTCTTGTGCCGTAAGCTCGACCACTCCAACAGTAGGTATCCCATCCGAGGGTTGTGGAGCTACCGATGGAGCAGCTGCCTCAACCCCCTCCACTAGTATAGTCCCTCCATCATGCTCGGAATTGTCCGACTCACGTGCAATGGTGAACGATGCTGTCAGTTAGGTTAGAAGAGAAGTCGCACACCCCTGCATGGTCATAGTCGATGGGCACATACATCCCTCCTCGACCTCCAGAATTGCAGAATCTGGTAAGGTCGTCAAGGTGCCCGAGACAAGGCGGACGTGACGCGTCATGCGCAAATTCTTTCGTCGAGCATGAGGTTAATGAGAGAGACTGGCAGAAGAAGAGCAGTCTCATGTAGGATCGGTACTGACAGAGGTCTGTAAGATGGAAAGGATGGTCGCACTCTGTGACGGGAAGTCTGATGGTGGCTTATAAGAGCCATCTGCAGAGGCCTGTGACGTGGTGGAAGAGGTGGTCGAGAGCAGAGATGTGATGTCAGCACGACCAGCGAAAACTTGATTGCTAAGGTCCTTCACCACCCGCTTCAGACCCTGTAGCTTGCAGTACGGTATGGCCATAGCTCTAGTGAGGGGGACCGTTGTATCAGGCAGGTCTGAATGTTGTGGATGGCACAAAGGATCATGTGGTTGAAGCCAAGGCGGGTACCAGCCAGGAAGTCGCTGCCAGCATCGACGCCATCTGTGACGCCCATTGTCATAATAATAGAAAGCAAAGATGACCAGTGTCTGCTTTTGCGTCATCGTGCTCATATTCCTCAAACAACAACAGGAGCCCAATGTTCCTTCTTTTGGGTCCCTTTTTTTTCTCTCACCAAATTCTCGGGTGATTTGTTGAATGACCCCTCATTCGGGAGTTACTCGAATTTCCCCCTTTTTTCGAGAGCGGTAGTGTTCCCCCTTTTTTCTCCTCCTCAGGTACTTTTTTTATTCTTCTTCTCAACTTTTGTTTGCACGAATTCTCCAGTGGATTTTTTTGTGGGACAATCCACCGGGGAGTCGCTAGACTGTCCCCTTCTACCGGGTGCGGCAGTCCCCACTGTCTTTTTTTTGTTCTCCTTTCCAGGCGGCTCCCGTCTGGAGGTTGCATCCACAAAATCGTGGGTGTGATCACCGGCACGCTCGCCGGCAATCACTGGCCATGGACCGGCAGTGCAGCTTCCGCACTGTTGCACAGAGGCCGCGCAGCACCCGCAGCTGCTGCTTCTGTGGCTGCTGCGGGTGGTGCTGTTGCAAGTGCTGCTACCACGCTGTTGCATTGCTACAGCGACTGGGCAACTCGCAGCAATTGCAACGGCAGACCGCTACTGCTACTACTGCTGCCATGCTGCTATTGTATGCTTCTACCATACTCTACTGCTGTTGTTACTGCTACTGCTCCCTATTGGTTGTTGTTGCTCCCTGCTGCACGCTGCTACTGCTACTTTGCTGCTTCTTTTACATTATGCTGCTGCAACTACAGATGCACGCTGCTGCTATAGTTGCTGCGGCTGCTACGGAGGTTGCTGCTGCTACTACACGCCGCCGTCCACGCTGTCGCCTGCTGCTCGTGCTGCTGCTACTGCAGGTGCTGATACCGTGCTGCTCATGCTGTTGTGGTAGTTGCGGCTACTGTTGCTACTGCTGCTACCGCGCTGCTGCTGCTAATGCTACGCTCTGCTGCTGCAGCTGCTGCTGAGGAGGCTGCTACTGCTGCTACTCACTTGTAGCTCAGGGATCACAGCCACCAGAAGAAACTGCGTGACAGTTCCCTCCCCCCCCCCCCCCCCC
>SZWC01014766.1:50559-63627 GCA_023375785.1 Penium margaritaceum
GGGGGGGGGAGGAGAAGGGGGGGGAAGAGGAGGGGGTGGGCGGTCGACGGGTGGTCAGCGCACGCAGTGGGTGCATAGCGTGAGGCAACCATATCGTACCTCGAGGGAGGCTCGAGGAAGGAAGAGATCCAGCAAAATGTGGGCGGGCGGAGACGAGCGTTTGCGCCTTAGCCGATCAAGTGGTGTGGTTGAACTGTCCGACTCGATCGACGGGGGCTGGTGCACAACGAACAATGCGTCGACGATTCGTCGTCGAATTGGGTGACAGGCAGTTGGAGGGATGAACCAGGCCAGGCGCAAGACGCGTGTCGGAGGCGGGATCTCGTGGGTCTACGTCAGTGCGGATGACATCGCCGTCGGGGGTCCCTCACCGCCCGGCCGGTGCACGGAGGCGATGATCGTCAGGGACGACTTCCGATAGACAGACGACAGGACGGTCGATGTACGACGACGTGAGTCGACGGAGGGACAGGGGACGGGTGAGGAACGTGGGACACTTTACTCCGCGCCACAAACAAGGAGGAGGTGTGGCGTGCACGCGTGGCGAGAGGACCACCAGAATTATTCACTTTCGAGCCGACGGTCGCGCGCTGCTGGTTCCAAGGGCTGACGCGTGCAGGCACCTTCCCGCCGGAAAGGCCTTCGAAACAAGGCTGACGTGCATCTCCACGTGGACTGCCAACGGATGCGGAAACGAATGGGCATGTAATGTCCGCATGCAGGAGATCCCGAAGGTTTGGATACTGCACTGGAACGGTGAAAGGCTTCAAACTCATGCCGACAATTTTCAATAAATTGCTGATTGTCGAGCAATCGAGCGTCCGGCTGCATACTTTGGCAGCCTGAGCGACACAAATGCAAATTAAGCATTATCTTTATATTGGCATACACAATTGACGAGTCTCTGCGTTAGAGTACAAATGAAAACTTTTTGTTCAAGAGTGTCAACATTTCCTCATTAAATTTCTTGATCATTTAGAACTCGATTCAGATTCTCCTATAATAGAAAATACTGCATGAATTCTCAATTTTCCTCCCATTTCTCTAAAACTTTGGTGTCTTGGTAAATGTACAATTCATTTCAAAATTGAAAACTAATCACCAAATGATATCCTTCCTCAAAATTATTTCCAAGAAAAATCAATTTCAGGTTTATAAAATTACAAAATTGTGGCATTGGATGATTAAATCAAGAAAACATGACATTTTTCTAAAAAGATTAACTTTTACCTTGGTTTTTAAGGTGTCACACATTCTCCATTGAATAACACACACAATTGTCCTCTTAGTCCCACTCTATTATTCAGTAAACAAATATTTTCACACAATATTTATTCTTAGGCATCCGAATTTCTTCCACATACCAAGTGTGCTCTCAATTAGCAAACGTTTTGAATAAAGAATAATCAATGGAAATTCTGAAGGCTTCTTAATCATCCCGAAGGTTTGCAGCAGATTTGGTTTCACCTCCAATGGGAGAAATGTTCATTTGATACTTCATGTTTGGAGGATTTTTATTTCATTTGTTTTGTGCCACTTCACAAAGTGAACATATACCTACGTTTTGAAAAAGGGCAAATATCTCGCGTACAAATAAAATGCAAAGTGTGACTCTCATCCGCCTAGCACAAGCAAAAGAAACTAAAAAGACCAGTCAGAAATCATGCTTTCTCGCGGCATGCGTCCACGTGCGAGCAAGAAAAAAAACTACATGGGGACATCAGCCACATGTAAGAATCATGAGGGAGGGATGACCCCTTTGTTCATTTTGACATGTATACCCCCAATTTCGATTGAGGGTTTTGTATGTTTGGCGCAGGATTTGCACATGCCAATTATAAAACCCGATATCATGTAAAAAGAGATAAAAGGGGCCATCGCTCGCTCACGATTGAGCAAAAACACCCTTCTTTCGTTGTTTAGTTTTTTTGTACATGCAAACTTTTTCTTTTGATGCACAAACCTCAATCAAACCCTACCCCAAACTACGTTGGGGGTTTTTGGGTTTTATTTCTACACAACCTCCTCCTGGGTCCCGTGATAGCGAGGCCCAACAAGCTCCTTTTCAACGCATGGGAAGCCTCAAACTCCCCTCACACTATGGATAAACCTCCCCCGATAATATCACAAACCCTTCAACAAAGGGGTTTGTGATAATATTGGGGTTGCCACATGCCATGCATCATTGAGGCATGGCATGTACAATTGCCATGCCTTTTCACCATTTTTCTTTGTTACTAACGTTTCAGTAGCAACGCCTGATAAGTACCTAGGTTATTTTTTGCTCTACAACAGGCGGATGAGCTATTTGGTTTCAACAACAAGGTATATGTGACTTGTAAGTCAAATATACCCAGTTACATGTCTTGTATGAACAAGACATGTTCATACAATTATCATCTAAGCACAAACTATTATATATTCAATCATTAACTTAATGGTGTAACATATGGAAAAATTTAAAGATTAAAAATGTTCTTTCAAGATGTTCTCCACGTTTTTTGGACTCAAGGCTAGGGTCTTGTGCAGTTGAGAACTGGAAAATTTCCACGAGCTTGAGGTTGGTTCGACTTTATCCCCAAAGATTCCTTCTATCCAAAATTTGGGCAAGAGGAGTGTCGCTATGGAGATTCCATCGTGTCACTCCTCCACCCTTAAAGTGCCGCTAAGTTCCTTTTCCAAATGGAACCACCACGTGGAACGATAGGTTTTTATGATGCATGTTTACAGAAATACCATATGACGACCCCGTCCGTTCATATCGTGGTGCATCTCAGCCAAAGTGATTGCGGCCGTCACTCGTTTCCATTCTTGGACTTATTTCGAAGGGCTTTCCTTTAGTCCTATGGTTAGTCACAAAACGTCTTTTGCAATTACACTGGTGTCAGAACCAAAGCTTCCGTAAAATATTTTGATTTTGGATACGAAAATCTGTTGGATCTAAGTGAAAGTGAATGTTGTTCGCCGATGGCCTTTTCTTTTTTCAAAGAGCGATTTGTATTCTGCCATTCTAGTAGGAAACGTGCAAAAGTGAGTGAAAATCTTCAGTAAAGAACCACATAAAAATGTACGACTTCTAAAGTCCAATGACTCAAGCCCAAACGCCGCCAGACCACAAGCCATGAGCGTAGGGCGCATCAATCTCGTTGACCACGCGCTCGTTGACTAGATAAGCCCAAGGCCAAATGCCGAGTGGCAACCATGTGCTAAGCTTCAAGGCAAGGCAAAAAAACGAACGCTGGTGACGTCGAGAGAATGCTCCCCGCAGGCGTACCAACACCACCTCATCTAGGACTGAGAGGGACAATGACGTAGCGGGGGCCTCTCACCCTTTGCTCTCCATCCACCTTGGATGGAGTGGGGTCATGGGTTGAGGATGTGAGGGTCGGGGTCTCCTCCCTCTCATGATACAAAAGGAGTAGAATGGGGGAAGGAAGTTCTCCTCCTCTCCTAAATGGAACGCATGGCACCAAATTGAGGGAGAGGTAGAGGTGCTCCCCTTTTCGTCTCCTCTCGGGTGCCGACAGCGTCAGAGAGGGAGAGAGGGAGTAATGCTCCTCTCTCCCTCTCCTCTTAGGCACCGATTACATCAGAGAGGATGAGAGGGAGCGATAATCCCCTCTCCCTCTCCTGTAGGGAATCGATGGTTTTAGAGAGGGAGAGATGGAGCAGTGCTCCCCTCTCTCTCTCTCCTCTTGGGCATCGACAGGGTCAAAGAGGGAGAGAGGGAGTGATTCTCCCCTCTTCTTCTCCCCTCGAACGCCTACGACATCAAGGAGGGAGGGACGGAGCAGTGGTCCCCTCTCCCTTTCCTCTCGGGTGGTGACGGTATCAGAGAGGGAGAGAGTGAAAGGTACTCCCCTCTCCCTCAGTTCTTGAGCACCGACCGAATCAAAGAGCAAGAGAGGGAGTGGTTCTCCCCTTTACCACTTCCCTCATATGCTGTCAATGTTAGGGAGGGAGGGAGGGAGCAATGCTCACCTCTCCCTCTATTCTCGGGTGCCCAAGGTGTTAGAGAAGGAAAAGGGGAATGCCCCTTCCCTCCACCTCCCATTGAAGCACCGCTGGTGATAAGAGGGAGCATTTCTCTCCCTTGGCCTCTTCTCCCCTCAAGATAATGACAACAAAGGGGGAGGAGAGGGAAAGAGGTGGAATTGACTCCCCCTCCATGTTGCCACTTCCTCGTCCATCCGCGGTGGGTATGTTGGGGGTGAGTGTGATGGATGTGTCTTGAAAAGGGTGTCCTTACCTTTCCTATGCAAAGTGGTGAAGTCGATAGACAGTACGCCCGAAGGTTAGAAGCTCGTGGGCTCAACCCCTCTTCAAAACAATCTTTTGTTTCCTAAGGCACGGCTGGCCCATGAAAACTACAAAACGTTTGTCGTGTCACCCTGGTTTTGACTATCGTAAAAAACAATGTGGAGCCTGTTCCAAGCTCTATAATGTTTTAAGATGAAATCAAACATTGTCATACATTATTTCCTATTCATCAGAAAAGGGGAAGAATCGATCGTCTCCCTAAAACGTCATTGATTGCCACTTTTGTTCCTCATAAGATCTTTAAATCAAGATTTTTTCTTTTGACAGTTCTAAGGGAAATGGTTTTGGAAGTTGTAGACGCATAGTGAACACATTACAAAGGAGGTTCGACTTGTACAAGTAACATCGGTGCGCTTTGCACCACTCGTAGTGTGTACATTATGCTAGTTGCACGTGCAGATCGTAATACTACTCAAATAAGTGCGCATGATGGCAATATTGGTTTTGTGGATGTCAACTATACCACTCCAACAAGTGCTTCTACAAATTTTAAAGTAACTTATGTTCTTTTCACAATGGCGTGTGTTGATAATACAATGGTCATGTAGATTTCACAATTGATAAGCCCAAAAGACTATGAATGATGGGTGGATATATTAACTTTATAGGTGCAGGTGGATATATTAACTTTATAGGTGCAGGCTGTAACATAGAAAACATTATTTGTTGTACTTCGGTCTTGGTTGTCAGATGTGTTTTTGATAGAAGTGTAATAGGCACTTCCAAATAATTTAAGGGCGCATTCTAGAGGCAAGTGGATCAAGGGTGCCGACGTGAGTGCTGATTTCACCACACATGCCACCATCAAGAACATCACTTATGTGAATCTCAAATGTGAATATCATGCATTGTAAAGTGTCGATTGCACAAAGAACGTGTTAGCTACATAATTAATGTGTTGATTTCACAAAATAAGTGTCGATTTCTTACAACAAGTGTGTATTGCACAATACTAGTGCCGTTTAGACAATTCACGTGCCGATTGCACAAAACAAGTTGTCATTTGAAAAAAGTGTCGATTCCACTATCAACCTGGAGGGTCGGATGACAGTCTCTCGGATGTGCCGAATGCACCACTTGTGTGCGTGCCGAAAGCACTATGGACATGGATTCGAGTTGGACTACCATGATAGAGTAGATGGTTCAACACATGAATAGGTGTCAATCGCCACTAGTGCACCACACGTACTTGTGAAAAACCACTATACTGTTGTGTAAAATGTACGCTCAGGGTGGTTGTAAGGGCAAGTGTGTATAGAGCCTTCTTCGGCACCATGATTACAAGTTGTCTGACGTTTGAGAGACACCTCAACAAACATGAGGCTGTTCATACTTCCAGATTCTTTCTCTAAAATTGGGGTGTATTTGTGGAAACTATCACAAATGATTATGATGATGTTAGGTATGCCCAAATTTCCTGGAAGTGTTCAATTGCGATCGTCATTCATTCTGACAACCATGTCATTATGATATTCTCCCCTTGACGACAGCGATACAGACAGATACTTCTAAAAGAAGTATGAGGAGAAACTTCATGGGTAAATCAAGAGTTTTGAGGTTGATTTCCCCAAAATTGCACCATGCTAACGGTGGACGGACTCCCTCCTACACACAAAAGGAACGTAGTAAAAAAGCCAAGTGAGTTGAGCACAAGTTCAAACGCATGCACGTATTACATGAGCGTAGAAGGCCAACGGGTATGACGAAGTACCCAAGGCATCCAACCTTTCGATGGAACACGGCATGTGATTCATACCGTAGCACTCTGGTCATGTGAAAGTGCGTACTTGGAAAAGCATGGGAAACGTGCACATCTTACATGAGAGATTTACCCAATAGCTTTTAGTTTGCCGATCTCGACAACATGTTATGCACAAACAATGAATGACCACATCAGTTTTATGACATATGATGAAACTGACGCCTTTAGTACCATGTTATGGCAACACCATTAGCATGAACAAGTTGGTTGTTTGGTACATGGCTTCTTCTATGGATGTCATACGTTCATTGCCATTACGCTATTATGCCTAAGGGAAAATGCGACCGGCGGATGTCTGATTTTTTAAGCCCTTACAAAAAGGCAAGATTTGCCTCTTGAGACTCGACGATCTTTAGCCATGTACCAAACGGTATCCGTGTATGTCAAAGGTACGTCACGTCATTACTGTCGTCTGATGAAAAAAATGGTTTTTAATTTAATGGGTCTAGAACAAGATCTTTAGATATGAACATAATGGTGAAATTATAGCCGGTTTATCACATTATGAGTGATGAATGTGATATCCGACTGGTATCAACAATTCCAACATGTACTACGCTTTTAGGAAGGATGAAATCCTCTTGATACAGTGTACGCATGAAAGAAGAGAGTGGCCATCAATTCCCTCTTTGTGAAGTTATATACCACAATGCAATAGTTCAATAATTCAACTACTGTGGCATAATGGTCAACCAAATGTAGAAATTCATGGACACCTGAAGGCAAAACCTTCATCTTGGTTTCACTTTAAAGGTGAACCTAGCGTGGAAAATGATCAAGGAGAGTACCCTAACCTAAATTTGGTGACGTTGGCTCTTCCCCATCATATGAAATCCTCTCGGCAAATGTGCACAAGGACGCTCCCTTTCTTCAAAGTATTACCATAAAATTGTGACTATCTCATTATTCGATGACTAGTTGACTTCGACATAGTTGGCAACACAACACTATCCTTCGACATCTTAGCAGATAGATGTACGCCAGTTGAACGTTGGTTCCTTTATCTTCGTGGCCCTATCACCCATGGAAGAAGCCAAAGTCAACATTGAGAGCAGCCAACGGTGACTAGTGTGTCATACACAAACATTGATTCCAAAGGCTTGTTGCACTCGACCACTAAGGGATGAAATCCCTTACAAAAAAATGATGGAGAAATTGATCTATCTCACCAATTAAGTGAGTAAGAGCATAGTCCATCCTTGATGTACAACATGCTCTTACAAAGGCGTATGGACGAATTGTAACCATGTCAAAAGCAAGGCATGCAAGTGGTCCTGCTTAATCAATCAACAAACATTTACCACAACTAAATGTTTTGGAATAAATATGATCTCCAATAACGTTCGGAAAAGAAACATCTCTAAGTACAACCAATTGATTCTACAAGGCTATAGGAGTTAAAAAATACTAGGAGTATGAATCCATGAATGGATACTTCCTTCAACTACGGCGTAGTTGATGGGTTATTTGTTGACCTTGTTGGCCAAGGTGAAGTGGTTGATAATTGACGGAATTGGAATTGATTCATTTGTTTCCATTATCCAGACTCTTAATATGGCTTGATGCCTGTCACTAATGTGGCATTCACATGCAAATCTTTGTCAACTCTTGCCTTTGTGGGTGGTACTCATGGAAAAATGCTTCGGCATAGGCAAAGATGTCTCAAGTAGCTTAATCTTGTGGCATGAGAAGTGTCATGTAGACCGATAAAGGTCCAGAAATTTTGAGTGGGATAATCCAGAAAGAGGATGGGAAAGTGAAGTAACGAAATATTTTCCAACGTTTCTGCACCACATTCTTAGCCTAGTGGGCTAGAAATCTGTCCATATTTTTATAGTGTAACTTCCATGCCATGTGGCTCTTACGTGGATGTTTGGTCTCTATGTGACTCGAAGGAATTGCTTAATAATTGCAAATCCTTAATCACAACATTCTTAGCCTAGTTAGCCAAGGATTTCATCCACATCCATTACATTCATCGTAATTCTAGCCTAGTGGGTCGGTGGTTCTGCTCATACCAGTATACCTGGTGTAGCCATACTTACCATACAAAATGATTGAGACATACATGCACAAGGACTTTATGCAAATTGAAAATTGCTCCCTAAACGTGTCTTGGTATGGATGACTCCGTCTTGCATGTTGATCACATGTAAACATTAGGAAAAATGGATCATTTGCTGCGGTGATGGGATCATGAATGTGATTCACAAGTGTTCATTCTCGCCATAGAACTGACATTAGCAAGGGTACCCTTGCACGACCATAATTCAATGTGATTTTTGGTGGTCACGACATGATAAACACTATGCTCATGGCCTACTGCACAAAAACAAAATTAATGCATCTAGAATATACTATTCAAAAGCCAACAAACTTTTGATTGAGATGTGGGAGACATCCTATGGTACCCATTTCAGATAGAAATGAGGAGATGATAGTTGAAACCAAGATCATCTAGGTTGGAGCATTGTCGTGCCTAATGATGGATGTTGACAAAAATTGCATGTGCTAGAGAATCTATGCCACTTCCTTCAAAGATGAGTGCAACCTTTGAAAGAAAAAAACAAGTGTGCTTAGTAGCCATATCTGAGGTTCTTGGTGCCTCCCAACCTTAAGATAAAGCTAGCGTGCGAGTTAAATGGGCTTAGTGGAGCTTGGTTGAGTTGAGCCAACCAACCCACAGGTGCTGATAGAGGTCAAGTAGACGTATGCGTGGTCATAAATACGTGGTTGCAAACCAAGAGGACTAATTTCTGCATGTTGGATTGCACATATTGACAATATTGTGGGGAGGTACCACCTTGGCAATAACCCCTAGGAAGAGATCTCGTCCCATCGACAAATGGATTTGTCATATGGTCCTGGACAATTTTCACGAGGACTTACACATGCATGTTGTTGCATATTTTGCATATTTAAGTAAGCGATGATCAAACCTCCATGATCAAACCTCCATGATCAAAGATGGCCCGGGACGGGTGGAAGCAAAGGGGGAGGAATGTAGCATACGGACCATTTTTAGGATTAAAATTGTCTCTAACTATGTTCTTCACATTTTGGGAACTCGAGGCTATGGTCTCGAGGAGTCGAGAACCAAAAATGTCCACGGGCTAGAGATCTATTCAAATTTAGCACAAAAACTTTCCTTCATGCAAAATTGGGGCGAGAGGAGTGTCGCTATGGAGATTCCATCACCTCACTCCTCCACCCTTAGAGTGCCACTAGGGTCCTGTTCCACATGGCATTTCCACATGGAACGATAGGGTTTTAATGAGGCATGTTGACAAAACTACCCTCTGACGACCTTGTCCGTTCTTGGCACGGTGTGTCTCAGCCAAACTGGTTGAGGCGATCACTTGTGTCCATTCTTAGACTTGATTATGAGATTGTTTGTTTTGTCCTACAATTAGTCAGAAAACGGCCACTACCGTTAAAATTGGTATGCTTCTTTGAAAACTAGCCTAATTCTATACAAGGAAAATGCAGGTTCCCCTATAGGGTCTAAGGAAGAAGGCTCCGCTACTCGCTAACTTAAGAATATTGAATTTTTACCTTCAAAAAGTGAGAAAAAGCAACATGTTGACATTGCATGCTTTTAGTGTTGACTTGATGACGTTGATACTTTGAACATTAAAGAAGCCCTCGTTTTGGGGGTTTATGAATGTTCGTGTGGGGGCTTGCACGTGGTTTTCATGAGGAGTCTGAGACTTCCCATGTGTTGAAAGGGAACCTACTAGGCTCCACTACCACGAACCCAACAGGATCCTCCACAAAAGTAAACCCCTAGATCCTCGAATGTAATTTAGGTAAGGTGTTTTCTAGGGTTGGTGTGTAAAATCGACGGGGGGGTTTGCGTTTTAGGGAAAGAAAAACAAAAACAGTCCTTCTTGATCTCGAAAAAGTGCTATCTTGCTCATTTGAGATCGATATATGGCCCTTTTTCATTAAAAAAACCCCATAGTTTGATGTAAGGTTTTCTTTTCTTGTGCGGGCTTTGCCCACGTAAGACATGGAAAACCTTACATCAAAGTACGTGGTTTGTGTTAAACAATAGTTATTTCATTGATAAATCATGATTCTTGCGTGGGATTGAGAATCGCAAGGGGGTACCGACATGGCCGACCTTGCGTTGCTCGATCAGCAGTGCATGCCGCTGATCGAGCAGGTGATGCGAGTGGGTAGTATGGTGCATGTTGTTTTCACTGCTGGGCTGGGGAAGTTTGTTTTTCAAGGTCTGGGTAGGGCGTTCCTGACCTTCTCGCGAAATGGGTAGAAGGGTGATTTGGTCGTGTTGCATATCTCTCCAGCCTGAGCCCCACACTGCGCAGCCCCACGGGATTGCCAGCCCCAGCGGACAGCCTTCGGCCCGCAGTCGACTGTCCACAACTGGGGTAAGCAGAGTCGGACTGTTGCTGCCCTCTTTGAAACAGAGTTAGCAACAAGGGAGCGGACAGAGTAAAGTGCACTCTTCTGGGGGCCTGTCGACGAGCCAAGATACAAAATCATCTTATGTGTGAAGGCGTATGCGGACAGACGGAATGATCCAGGACAAATGGAGCATTTTGGATTCGACTCGCCTTCCTTCTCTCCGGACAAAGCTGCCCTTCCTGTTTCGTAGTCAGCCCGGCTCGTAGACCTCGTCGACCAGCCGACGGCCTGCCGTTGTCCACATAGAAGCGGCATTCCCTGCAGCCGTAGCGCTGACGGCGGCAGAGCGGCAGCGGCGGCAGACGCCGCCGAGGCCGCATCCCCGGCATGGTGTCCATGGTTGTGACTCCTTCCGCACCCAGTCAATTGATTTCCTGCCACTCCATCCCCTTGTCCACCCTGTCGCTGTGCAGCCAACCGAAGCCCCGCCCTTCTGCTGCTAAGGTAGGCAGAAGCAGCAGCGCTGCTGCTGCTTCTGCTGCAGCTGGTGGCGCTCCTGCTTGTGCTGCTGCTGCTGGTGCTGCTGCTTCCATCTGTCCTCCTGTCGCCGCCGCCACCACCTCTGCTGCTGCTGCTTCTGCATCACCTGGAGCCAACCAGGCGCCCATCAAATCCGTCCACGGCGCAGCAGCGAGCTGGACTGCAGGAGCAGGCCACCGCATCAGACCCTTTGCTGCAATGGGCCAGGCGAGGGGTCGGAGTCAAAGCCGGCAGCCCAGTTGCGGGACCAGCGGCCGTAGCAGCGACAGCGGCAGTGTCAGCGCCAGGATCAGTGGCAGAACGGCCCGTGGCGGCCCAGCGCTCAACTATGGCGGCAGCGGCGGCGTCAGGCAAGGCAGCACTGGCCGACCAGGCAGCGAGCTCCCAGCTGGACCTGCCCCTCCTCACCTGCCGCGCAGGAGCGGGCCTGGTAGGAGCAGCAAAGGGAGGGGAGCAACTGCAGCAACAGGCACCGCCGCAGTTGCTTCTGCCGCTGCAGCAGAGTCTGCTGTGGAGGCGCCAGTGCAGTCACCAGATTCACCGCAGGCCGAGGGCCCGGGTTCAAGTCCCATGACTGTGGACCAACCTCCAGGCCCCAGCACTAAAATGCTGAGCAGCAGAAGCGGAAGCTTGGCCCTGGGAAAACCGGACAAGCGGAGGACTGGTGCAGCGGGCACTCGGCAGCAGGGGGTCTGCATCAGACCCCCTGCTGCCGCTGCCGCCAATGGCAGCCGGCGTAGTTCACGGGGTGTGGCTGGCAGACCAGCAGGAGCAGTTGGGCTTGTGGCAGATGAAGCAGAGGGGGGAAAGGGCACCCCTGCGCTCGTTTATGAATTTTCTGATGCTGAGGTGGCGGAGGTGAGGTGGCGACTGTTGGCGTGGTACGACGCGAACCACCGGAAGCTTCCGTGGCGAATCAGTCCACCTCCGCCTCCGTCGGATACAGCTGTCGTTGCGGCGCCGCTCCCTGCCGCTGCCACGGTTGCCACTGCCTCCGCCTCTGCTTCTGCCTCGACCACTGCTGCTGCCACCGCTGCAGCTGCAGCCGCCACCGATGCTTCTGAATCTCGGATCAACGGAGCCAATGGAGACGCAACACCCCAGGATGCAAGCAGCTGCATGGATGGTGGTGGCGCTGCTGCTGCTGTTGCTGCTCCAGCTGCTGCTGCTTCTGCTCCAGCTGCTGCTGCTACTGGAGGACCCGAAGAATTCGAGAGGTTTTTGTTCGACGTGGAGGATGGAGGAGTGTGGGTGAAGCGGCGCAGACGGAATCCCATGGTGTACCACCGCCGCACCCGAGGTGGCAGCAGCAGCAGCGGCGGCAGAAACATCGAGGGTAGTGGCAACGGGGCGATCGTCCCGGGTGGCAGCGGGGTCGTGCTCGGAGGGCGTGTGGATGGCGCTACAGAGGGGGACATCGGTCGTGTTGTCGGGTTGGATGGCAGGGTGGTGAAGGTCGAGGGAGAGGACGAGATGGAGGAAAACTCGGAGTCACGCGGCCTTGTAGTCCCGGACCCTAGCTCAGTGGATCGGAACGAGGGAGCCAAGGAAACTATGGCCGTTGTGACGTATGACGCTGCCCGAGGGGAGATGGAGAGGACAGAGATGAAGGAGACCGAGAAGAATAGCTGTGCAGGTCAGGGAACAGCTGGCCGGGGGAATGAGGGAGGGAGCGTAGGTTGTAGCGCAGTTGGTGCGGAGGGGGGCAGGAAGAGGATCGCGGGAGGGGAGAGGGTTGCGGAAGGGAACGAGGATGGCAAGGATGCAAAAGGCGACGAGGATGGCAAGGATGCAAAAGGCGACGAGGATGGGGGCGCGGATGAGCGAGCGTACGCGGTGTGGGTGAGCGAGGTGATGCTGCAGCAGACGAGGGTGGCGACTGTGGTGGCGTACTACTCGCGCTGGATGGCACGCTGGCCCACTGTGCACGAGCTCGCACTCGCAACCATCGACGTGGGTTGGCCTGCTCCTCAGCGTGTGTGTGTGTGTGTGTGTGTGTGTGTGTGTGTGTGTGTGTGTGTGTGTGTGTGTGTGTGCGTGCGTGCGTGCGTGCGTGCGTGCGTGCGTGCGTGCGT